>VBVQ01001083.1:0-28142 GCA_011636635.1 Tetramorium simillimum
TATATATATATATATATATATATATAATTCAGATCTTTGAAATTTAAATCTTTTCATTTTTAAAATAAATCTTTCTCAAAGACTGCTTGTGATTTATTTTACATTTCACAATATTCTTTGAAGCTTAAAAATGAGAAACTTAGCGTTTTCGCAGAAAAATCGATAAAGCATTATAGTTATAACTGGATACTTTTGAGCAACAACATCGATAGAAAAAGAATGGATAATTCTTCAATTAGTTCTTCCTTGTCTTTCACGTAAACGGGGAAAGGAAGAAGAGTGCTAAAGGGGTTTTGGCCGGGTGGGCAAACGAGTCAAAGGGGGGAGGGGAGGAGGAGGGCTGGTAGCGCCAGAAGTAGCTGGCAGGCTCGAGGAAGACGAAAGGGACCGTTTTAAAGAGGCGAGCATTAAAAACAACAATGTCATTACATTTTAACGACCTGTTCTTTGGCTCTGCCCTCCCTTTTAAGAGCATTCGTTTGCAGGTATGTGGTCCGCGCTCACGGGGGCCACCACACCAGGCCCCTACAGTATCGCGCACACGAGTCGCGTGTGCTGCGCGTACGCGGGGCCACCTCGTTGCTTATCACCTCCACCTTCATTTCTTTCTTTTACGATTCTTTTACAATTCTATGTGAAGCTAAATCTACGCGTGAAATGAAAACAGGCTCAAGTGTTTCAGAGCAGACGCATCTTTTGAAAGTACATAGAGAATTGGATCTGTAAAAGAAAAAAAAAAGCGATGTCTTAATGCTAATAATTGGAGCATGGACAATTAAAGAGATTTTCTTTAAATACTTTTTGCAAGAAATATTTCGTATCTATAGTTTTTTTTCGTAAAAGAGAAGAGTAGAGCAAAAGAAAAACCGTATCAAATTTTAAACACGAGCTACTTTATCACGAGGGAGTGGAGCAAAGCTCGTGTAAATCCTCTTCCGCCTAGTTCGTCCCCATCCCCCTGTCCCCCTCTCACGGACCCCGGTTCGTTCCCCACGCGCGTCCCGGGCACGCCGTGCAGCCCGCGAAGAATTAGTATGGGCGAAGAAACAAAAGCACGAGGAACCGCGAAGGGATCAGCGACGACGAAGAAGATGGAGAGAAAAAAAAAGGACCCGAAATGGCGCCACACGTTCAGCGTGTTTTCGGGGCATCCCCCAGTGCTGTTGGCAAACTCCTTTTTTCGGCGCCGTCCGTCTCCCTCGTGCCCGCCCGTTCCTGGTTCTCCCTCTCGTATCCTGCGGGCCCTACCGCGCCTTCTCTTTCTTTTCACCGGGTATTCTCGCGCGATCCGCACCCTCGCGCAACCGACTCCTTTTTTATTTCCCTACTCCTTCTCTATTCTTCAAGCACACCCTGTACCCCTGGGCCATCTATTAGTTCGCTCACGGTATCCCAATATCTCAAAGAGTAAAAAAAGGAGGGAAGAAAATAGACGAAAAGAAAAAAAAAAGAGACGCCGGACCACGCCGCCGTCCCAACGAAATATGAAATTAGGGTATGTCAAAACGGGGGGTGGAGATTTTCATTAAAACCAATGGGAGATTAAAACCCGAGACACCTAATTATAGATATATCACTCGCCGTCATCTCCGGATCGCTCGGCCATGCACCGGATCATTAAGTTCAGAAGATTGAACTTTGGGACGACCGGATCTCTCTGTCCTGATCAAGTATTATACAGACCGTGGGTTGATTGGCGCGCATGCAACACTTGGCAGTAGAAGAAATAATATTATTTTCCTCCGCTGGATCATTTCATTACGAGAAAAACAGCGTGATGCTATTACCGCGGTGAGCAATCGCGCGATTCAGCATGCAGAATTACGTACGTGCGATCTATACCGTTTAAAGTTGTATTAGACTACGTATTGGAGATTGAGGAATGCGAATTGGAAAGTAGAATTCAACCAATCAAAATAAAACGGATTAAAATTGAGCTTATCCGATATTGGTCGAAATTTTAATCTTCCGCAATTCTTAATTTTCAATGGGTAGGCACTGTCTGATACGGGCTTTACGCTGGCTTGTGAACGTCGAGAGAATGCTAGCGAGGAGAGAATGCGCTGGTTGCGCGGGAAGGAAATTGATCGTAGAAGAAACTAGTATGGCTTCTATCGACGTGCGAGAATGTATTATCGCATACTTTTCAACGATTGAAAATTCCTTCTTTCTTCCTTTCTCCTTTTAACTCTTGTTCTATATTTCGACGCAAAGCATACAGTTATAGATATCGAATGGTACATTTTTATAAAATACAGTATTCACTATTTCTCTTTAATTTATTTTTCATATAATTATTGGAATAAGAGAAAACACAAGTAAGTGCCACGCGATATTATTTTTATTAAAAATGTTTTGCCATTGTAAAATGTGAGTGAAAACGAAAAAAATCGTGAATTGACTTTCTTGCCGTTGACATCATCGATATGTATAGCTACTTATCACGCTATCTTGACATTTGAGTTTCCTTCAATCTAATATCTAACTCTAAAATACTTGTGATACGCATCGCGCCTTTATAACGAATGCACCGTCTCGTCGATCGAGCGCTGCGCTGTCGACGGAGGATAGATGAAGAAGAATCAACGATCAGGAGGATCGATGGAAAACCATCGGAGATTTCGATGGGGCACACATATGGGCGGACAGGCGCGGCACCCTTTGTGCCGGTACCGCCTAAGCTCGGGGGCGCGTCAAATTTGCTTGAAAATCAAATTAATCTCGCGGCTGGGCGCAAGATTCTCTCTCTCGCTTCATCTTTCTTTCTTCGCTTCTATCTTATTGCCTTTCCACTCCCTCCCACCATCTCTCTCACTCTCTCTTTCTCTTTCTCTCTCTTTCTCTTTCTCTTGCTCTCTTCATCTTCTCTCGGTATCTCGAGGACACGAGCAAATCGAAGGCACGGGACCGAGATGGAGGCGAAGAAGGAGGTGGGCCGGAGGTCCTCCGTGCCACCGACACGGACCCAGAGGCGAGAAGAGAAGGTGGCGCAGCAACAAAGAGCTTTGGACTTCTGGCTGTGGTCATTGCAGGGCCGTAGCCATTCTATACTGTGGATTACAGAACTTCAAGCATATATCCATATCCTAAAACAATATAATACAACGCAGAGCATTGTAATGGATATTTAGAAGAGGAAAGAAAGAACAGAAGATTACTTCCAAGTTTTATAAGCAACAACATCGCTCGAATATAATAATCTATATAATTGGATTTATAAATTTTTTATAAAAATATACATAAATTTAATTAGATAAATATGTATAAAGAACCATTTAATTTAATTGGTTACCATAATATTGTCACCTGTAAATGTGGAAAATATTAATTGATTCCAAAGGGTAAAAATAATCAAATTAGAGAACGAAGTTAATATGTCACATGGAATCATATTTGATTTTACTTTATCGATGCCAAGAAGTTAACTTTATTTTGACGCAAATATCGATTATTTATATATATATATATATATATATATAATGTTTGTATTTTATATAAATTTCTTTCCAAAGCATAGTTTGCTCAAATCTAAAGGCGGTGATAATATTGTAATTTTGAGAATGTTGCATCTTAAAATTACAAATGTCAGCGATTGTTGTTAGTCGTTGATTCTTACTTGAGTACGTCCCTGCTGCATCCTATTCGGTCATTCAAATCTCCGCTCGTAGAAATGAGACGGGCAGCCGCGCCGTGTTGCCCCACACCTCTGCGGTCTTAAAGTATACAGGGTGATTCAACAAGAATTACTCGAGAGGCCTAATTTTTGAAATGTGATACGTTTCTTCAAATTTCTCAAGTTGCATCCTGTAAACAAGATCCCAAGCAAGAATAAGATTTATTTCTCCGATATCATATATTTAACACTACTATCGAGAGAAAGTAAGAAATCAATTCACCATCTCGCGCTTAACAATAATTATACGTCGTTAACTATAAAAAATATTTTAAAAAACTATTTTCGATTTTGCATACTTTCTTTTTGATTATTTCTGATATTCCATCGACTGGCTTTTCTCAAATTCATGAAATCGACCTGCAGCCCTGACTGCACCATAGTTCTTAGAACTTAAAATAAAAAACAGAGGATCAAAGAGATTCTACGTGAGAATAAAGGAGAACGAAGGGTTGCTTTGCGGAATGAAGAAAAAGATCTTTCCTGTGAACCGAACGCATTCATAGGACTGGACGGGTATAGTGGAAGTCGTGGAATAGGAGGAAAAAGAGAAGAACGAGCAGAAAATGAAGCGACGAAGAAAGGCAAAGGGATAGAATCGAAATCGAAATGCATCGTGAGCAAGACGGCGAGAAACGAAAAATCGATCCTCTCTCTGGAAATGCCGGCGACCAATTGTCCGGCGAGGGACAAGATTCTTGACGTTGTCAGGAATTCAGCTCGCGAGTCCCGTCCCCGACGAGGACGTGAATCCTTCGAAGGACGGCACGAGTGTCTGTGCAACAACGCGGGATTTCTCGATTTCCGTGCTCCTTCTTTTTTTCGGTGCAACCGAAAAAACAACGAGGTCCGCGTAATTGGGACCGCGTCCTCCTGGTTCAACATTCGTATCAATGTCGCTGCGGTTGGTTCGGGGAAGATTTAATCCTTAATAAATCGAAACACTTATAACATGAGTATTAAAGCCTGAAACCTTTTATTAATATTAAATAGATAAAAATTTATATATTTAAACGTACGTTTATCGCAGATTTTATTATACTGTTAATTTTACTTATCCTCTCTCGCTTCTTTATAATTATCATCATTTAAATAACTTTTTCAAGTCGCGCAAAAGACACAAACTATAAACGTGATAAACTTTCCTCTTCTTTTCTCTCTCCCTCCTTTACATCGGTAAACTCTTTTTACTTACGAAATGTTGATCTTCATTGGTTTTACTTTGTTGTATTTAAATGGAGAACACGTTCCTTTATCTTTTATCTTTTAGGCGCCACATATCCCCTTGGCTTAAAAAAAATATATATCGCCGGAAGGAGTGCATCGCGTTCCCATGGCTAGTGCCTAAAATCCGCCGCTATTTATGGCGGCGGCATCCACGACGAATTCCCTCTATGCGATGCCAAGCTCTGAGGAAACACGAACTTCCTTTATCTCGAAATCTCTGACGTTAAAATTCGAGCATGCCACATTGAGATCGGGGATCAGCCTTAACGATCTATGAATGAAACGCGTCGCGCCATCACCCAATAACGAGAACCCGTTCCTTCGTTTGGCGCCGAAACGAGCGGGCCATAACTTTTTGACGCATCTTTTTACAGATACTTGGAGGTCGCACGCGAGCCATCTAATTAATTTCTCAGCGGCTAAAGTAATTTATTCAGACGCTATCTTTTCGTCATGCTTATGTGTTTCACACATTTTGTTTACTTTGAGAGACCAGCAGTTAAATATCTCTCAATGACTTTAAAATCTTATATACATGCTCTTCGCCGCCAATTGAATATACCTAATGATTTATGAAGTTTATAAATAAATATTTCGTAATCGAATGCAAACAAAAATGAGAAGAAATAAACAAGACTCAGTATCGCATCGATAAATATTTGTATTGCAATTCTAGTCAGTCATTGAACTCGAAAGTCCGAGTTGAAAAACATGCTATCTCAACGGCCTCAAATTACATCTCGTGCGATCATGTATTCAACAAAGTAATCTTCCAAATACTTAACATTACCTGTTACAAACACACTGCAATGCTTTCATCGATTCTTGGTAGAGATTAATATTTACGTTGCAGGCTGACAATGAGTCTTTCTTTCCTTCGCTGCTCTACCGTTGCAAACAATTGTGCAATCAATCGTAATCACGCAAAGTTTCTGTCTCTTAACCTGTAAAGAAAAAATAATATTAACTCACCTTTTAAATATCTTAATTATTTTATTTATTGTTTGATCAAATACAAATTCAGATTCCTCAATTTCTTTGTATTATTTCAGAAATCATGGGGACGATACGGCGGTTGTTAGCGATGACTCTCTTGTTAATGATACATTCTACTCTGCTCAGTGCTCATCGTGAACATAAGGTTCGTCTTTATTAACATTATTCTAAAGTTATCCAATCCATTAATTGAATGTAACTTCCTTGATTAGAATTTTTGTGTATATAATACACTTATATATACATATATGTACACAATTAAACTCACAAAAAATACAAATTTTTGTTAGGTCCACAACATCGTGCTGTATCCTGATAAACACAGCTGGTGCAAGACGACGCCTATAAAGCAAGTAGTGACATGGCCCCAGTGTTCTTCCCAGGAACTGGACAACAACGTATGCGTCGGCGCTTGTTTCTCGTACATGGTCCCTCATAGCGAACCCTCCGCACCCGGCGATCTTATAAGACCTTACTGCGACTCCTGTCAACCCTTAGACAGCGTGTGGCATACTGTGAGTCTATCAATATAAAGATTGTTTATCATATATGTGTGGATTTATATAGAATTTTATACATGTATATAGAATTTCTAAGATTTAATAATTAATGTTTTATCTCTTAAAAGTTATATTTTCTTGCAATAAATAACTTATATATGTAAGAATAGTTATCGCGTTGGTTGAAAAAATATTTATTACTCTTATCTCCTTTATCTTACAATTAGTCTTTATGCTTGATAACATTGATTACGTCATGCAACAAAATTGCATTTTATTATTAACTGCATTTTTTTTAATATATACGATTTATAACAGTTTCATTTTTTTTATTCTTATAATTTTTCGAGCCGTAAGTTGGACAAAAATTAAATTACTTTATAAATATACAAATTGACAAAGTTTTAAAAATATTGCCAATTATTTGATTTCTTTGATATTTCTCTTTTTGAAAATTATCTCGTGTTATTCTCAGGTTACATTGGATTGCAAAGACGAGCAGAATAATCCAATCACCATGCAAAAGAAGGTGCAGATTATTACAAACTGTTCCTGCAGTTCCTGCATGGAGACCTCGAAGATCAAGCCGGACTACAACACCTTGTTGCAATCTCTGACGGAGGAGAACTTGGACAAGAACGTGAACATAGCACACGAAACGCCCGATATATTGCTGGATTTAAATGCCTCAAAGAACACGACGAGAGACGGGTCGCAACTCAACGAACGGTTGCTCCAACTAAAAAAATTGAAGGACTCGCAGAAACTGGACGAATCTCGTATGAAGGAATTGTTCTCCAAATTCGAGGGGGAGGTCGATTTGGAGAAACTGACGGAGGTGTTTAAGAAATACAATCAGGAGGACGAGGAAGGCCAGCATGAGCATCATCATCAGCATCAGCACGAGCACCAGCATCAACATCAACAGCAGCAACAGCAGCACCTTCATCGCGGACCGCATCATTCCCTGGTACTGGACTCGGACGTAAAGGAAAAGATCGACGTGGAACCGCATTACTTGCATCCCGCCGTCGCTGGACAAGAGATCAGTTACCACGACAATATCCTTGTGGGTAAGGAGAAGAAGAAGGACTTCTAGGCCCATCGAAGCAGAATTCGTCATTGTACGAGTGTCGCCTTCGTTCGCCACGCTCGCAGAAATTCGCAGTAGTCGATTAAGATTCGTAGGATCGTGTATAGATATTTTGATAAGCGAACGATTGGGATACCTAGTCTGCCATCTGATCATTTAATTCTACGTATTTATTTACGTAACGATAATTGGATCGTGAGATATTAATTGTTGATATATTTATTAATAATTATTTTTACAAAATTAATAATGACTTTGTACATTTTTATAATTGTTTCAGCGAATGGAGGCATAATCTCCTTTATACTTCGTATTTTACAGCTTATCATGAAAAACTCTTAAAAATGGCATGCGAATTAAAAATAAATATAAACTCGATGTTTTGAAACTAATTTTATCGCTATTGAAGATGAAAATAAATCACAAGAGCGTGTGTGAGAGAGTGGAAAGTTTAGGATGGGAGAAAAAATTCTAATATATATTTAATTGTTATTATGTTAATTAATTATTTAAATAACTCCATAACAATCGGGACATTTACTCGACCTTAAGCATACGGAGTGACGCTTTAGTGAGATATTTATCCCGATCGATAAAAATATATAAATGATACTCTCGAGTTTGAATATCAGTCTCGATATGACATCGACCTCTATGACACGTATGCATTGTATTATTCTCTTTAGAGAATAAAGACCATCATGGTCAACATTCATGCCTTCTTAGTGAGATTCTTATGAACGTTCTTCCTCTATTTCCATGAATACCTACTCTTCATTTCTTTTTTGTGGGAAGTATACTTATCGTTAAAAATGTTGCACCATATGACATTATATTTAGAAGTTCGAAATCTTTCCAACACAAATCTTCTCATTTTTTTTTATTATTTTGCATTTATTTCTTGTAATTATTGTATATTCTGAAAACTTTTATATTATCTTCATTCGATAAAGATAATCTTCATTAATTTCCATTTTGTTCCTCTCGCTCTTGCTTCAGGAATTATCTCTATATTTGTAGATAACTAGAGTATTCCTAATATTTCAGAAAAATATTTTTATATAGATTGGTATTTGTCGGAAATTTTTTTGTTTGCACAATATATTTTTAATTAAATAAACGAGATAAGAATTACGAAATCTTACGAGAAATTTGGTAAATAAGAAGAACAGAAAGAACTTATCAAAAGAAGATATCTGGATAGCTGCATTTACATAGATTGTCTAATGAGTATTTTCAACTTTAATAAAGATAACATACTTATGATATAAAAACTGATAACCTTGATCGGAAACAAAATTTTGATACTAATCTTATTATTCATCTTCATTGATACTGATCTTATTATTCATCTTCATTCTTATTATCGACCTCAATCGGAATCACAAATGTTTCTTAAATTTTGCTATTAAAATGATCGCTGAATAAACAATCTTACGTACGTGATCGAAAAATATGTGTAACGATCTTAATCTTCAATCGCGAAGAAATTTCGACGAGAGGCGATTTCGAAAAGCTGGGTTCAATACTATCATACCGCGGATCTAGATTGTTGACAAATCATTGACTGGCAAGTAAATGCCTCATAACGATAAGAGGAGACGACTTTTGGCCGATGGTGGCGGTAGCACATATCCACTATCTGGTCTGATGGAAAGAGAACGATCAGTGGCGTGGTATATCGGCAAGAGCGCAGTGCTGTCCGATGCGCCGTCGCGCACCGTCGTCGCTTTCTCGATCGCGCGACCGCGACATCGCGATCGAGAAACGCTTACATATCGGAGATCTACCGCGACACGGTTTTCGATGAGATGACGGTGAACCTTTCAAACCCAGTGCGATGCACAGAAATCACTTGGTTTACGATTACTTCTGAGATTCTACATTTCACAACTATTTCAAGTAGCGGAGTTTCCTCATTATCGTTTCGAAATACAAAATAACGTAACACACAGACGAAATCTTAGTAATTCTTCAAATATTTAAAGTGTAACTAGACTCAAGACCAAACTTTTGTAGACGATTGAGAGACTGGAAAAAATAGATGTTTTTATTTTTACAAGTCCTGCTATATTTTCTTCTATTCAGAATCACGTAGGATTAGTTAAGTAGTTTCGCAAAGACAATACAGTAAGAACTGCAACGCAAGTGTGAAACATATATTTATCTGACGAGGACACATATCGCCAAGAACCAGAAGAAGACTCACAGCAATTCACAGTTGATCATCGTACGACACCAAGATGGATACGACAGCAAATGGTAAGACTTACCGAGATCGTTTATCCAAGTATGAAACTGAAGCGTGATTTATGAGACGAAAGATTAGTCTCGTTATCCTTGTCAAACCGTCTCGCTGTATCAAACGTTCGCTTCGTTCGTCAATATGCGTCCGGTTATCGGCCTCGTGTCTGGAATCCTTAACACGCTAATATCACGTATAGTTAGCGTTTCAGTAACACCAATTATTATTTAGCACTTTCACCGTTAAACTTTCGAATTGTACAATTTTGTATCGCAACCATCTGTGCGATTCTCCAAAGTAATTACATATTTTGCTTAACAGACAATTTGAAGAATCGTCAATTCTTATATGAATAATATTATGATGAACTCGTGATGGAAACATGCTAAACATACATAGCATATTATGCGTGATCGCATTTCCGCTAGCGATAATTAAAATATTAAATTTAACATAATTAATTAAACATTTAAAACATATTTTTGATTGTAATTTTCTGCATTAATTTTCAATAAACTATTATCTAAAATTATCTGACATTGTGAGTTAATAATAACGGATTATACTCAAAGATTTTAAAGAGAGGTATTAGCCTAAGAAAAGAAACCTGATAATTCTCTTCATTGCAAATTATACTCGCGTCGAGATATTTTTGCAAGAAACTGCAGAGATAAGGTAATACTTCAAATCTGTTTAGCCAAGCATAAAACTAAAGCACATGATTTATGAGATAAAAGATTATTCTGATTAAAAATCACTTTATGTAAAGCGTAAATAAAGTAAAAATATATCTATATAACTATTATTTAAATAAAGTATTTTATAAAATATGTTAGATTAAATGCTGTATTTTAAAGCATAGCATATAGTAGATTAATATATGTATGTAATGTGTATACTTATCATAAAATGTGGATTTTAATGACGTGATAATCAAATAATTGGTAATCGTTAAAATGTCGTAAACATAATTATATTACATATATTTTATATTAAATGTTAAATTATGAGATATTGCATAATTTTCAACTTTACTGTCCCAGTTGATTTTACTTAATACGAGCGGGCTTTTAGAAAAAGTGGAATTAACTGGTCTTACGAGATTCGTGTGCGCAACATGTATATACACATTAATCATTCGGTAATCTTACATAACCGACAATTCTATTTCACATTTTAGAGTTGATTATGTCACCACAACAAGGCAGGGAATGTAGTTTTATAAGTGAATGGAAAAGTTTGTTTCGCTAATCTAAAAGTAATTTAAAGCGCTGATCAAAATCATATCTTTGCGTAATATTCTTTTTAATTAGAAGCTAGGTCTTATATATCGCTATATATTATATTACATATAATGAGTGACATCACTGTTGGCAAAATTTACGAATATATTTATAATGGCAATTTTTAAAATAATCACCGCTTACATTTAATTGTTCCAACTCAAAAGGCCAGTCGAAACAAAAGCAAAAAAAATTCAACTAGCTTCATTGTCCTCGACCTCTGCACCATTTAAAGTCACGACCGCTTAGACAAAAGCAATATTGCTCAATTGTTAACGATGTCTGACTCAACGTTTCAATTTGACAAGCCTTTATTTCTACTTAACGCTTTAACGAAAGAGATGCGCTAATCGTTATCTTCATCCAAAAAATTATCAGCTCTGAGAAATTTCTTTCTACGAAAATGTATCTTCTTGGTTTCACTTGTTTGTGGATCGTTGTTTTTCGCGATAAAGTCCACTCGTTCTTTTCACATTTAATCATCAATTAATCGCTGGTTTAGCGAGGATTTTCAATGTCACGATAATTAGCGTGAGAAAGTTATTAGCGAACAAGATCTTATATATAAATAAGTAAAATATGAAGTGATAACTTTATCGTAACTATTTTGCATGGTATAATTTTATACAATTATACACGTGCTCAGAGAGCCTTATCTGGTTACTATAAAATATTCACTTATTTGCAAATAAGAATAGCAACGCGTGCAATGTTGCAGTGCACGTTGAAAAGTCCTCCAATATACTTCATTTGCAACATGTGCGATCAACGTGAGTATTAATAACGATAAAAAACTTGATATTAAAAATAAAAATTAGTAATAGAAATTTAGAAAGTAAACAAATATCGAGAAAAAATTAATAATTATAATATAGAAAGATGAGAATCCAAACGCAAAGATTTAATTTAAAAGTTTATGAAATTTGCATTGTTAAAAATACCTTCGAATAGAAGTTGCTCCAAAATTTGATGGCACGTGTGGCTAATTGTCAGTGAAAGAACAAAGAATTTTAAATGCTCAGATTGGGCGCACGTGTTGTCAAGACAGCGATGAGTTAGCTAAAATGAGGTATAGACCACGAGGGTCTGGTCGTTCGATATTCCAACAGTGGGGGACCTCACGAGACGCGAGGGAACGAGAGAGAAATGGCAAGCAGAAACAGCAGGCGGCAGCCGGAGTAAAAGACGAGGAGACGAGGTTTGATCGAGGAAGACAGCCGGTGTGATCAGCTTGGTACGGTGTATGGATATGTATAGATGGATGTATACCTGCAACCGGAAGTCGAATAATGACGGAAGGGAAAGTTGATGAGTTATCAGGGCCGTAATTGAACGGTGACGAGGAAACTCGGACGGCGCGCCGGCGCTAGCGAAAAAATGAGTCATGGTCGACATCGACGATGATGTCGACGTTCGTCATTATAAGTCGAGCAGCTGATGGTAGGGGGGATCCCAGGTACGGCTACACAAGGATGGAAACCGAAGGAAATGTAGCGCATGTTCTAGCTTCCAGATTTTCAGAAGTGTCTTTTACAAATTAAATAAAGATCACGATTCAAACGAGCAAGGCTAATTCTTATCGAATAATTTATTGATTCTTAATTATGCTACTCAATTGCATAATGCTACCATTGCATTTAAGATCTTATCTACAAACGGTAGAAAAAAATATGTTAATCTAGACTCAATTTATTCGAAACGATGTATCGTATAAAAGATAAGAATTTTGATTTGACTGAGAATAATGTTTTATAAAGATTGTGAAGCTATGATTTTGAAATATCAAAGGGGTATTCCGAGGAATAAAAATTGCGATAAACTTGGATATGTGTGTGTGCAAAATATAAGCTGTACATTTTAAACTGCAATCGATATTTGTTAAACGATAATTATTGCTGGTAAACGTTATTGCACGTGAAACATTCCGTATGATAATACGTACGATAACTTTAATATTCCTAATCTGATTGCGCAATCTGGGTTTTACGGAAATGAAACACGCAAACGCTAGATAAAACTTATCTAGTGTTTGTCTTCATAAACCCTGATTGATCGCGTTTCTCATGATGCGCGAGCCTGAAGGCGCCGCGCAGCCAGTAGATATTTAGTTGTCCCTGCCGGAGCATTGAACCCCGGTTCAACTCGAGGCTCTATCGCACGGCAAAGCGCCCCATTTAGACACGTTCCTGTAGCTGTGCTTGCCACGACTCAGGGCGCAAGTCTTCCTCTCGGTCGGTCTCTGTGCCAAGCAATTTATTCGATTCGCTCACGTTCGGAGACTAGTCGCAATTCGCAGAGCAGATAAAACCCCCGGCTCTCGGTCGCGCCGCTTCTACCGCGTGCTCGTGAAGGTGTTACACAATGAAGGAGGCCTCCTTCTGGTGAAGTTTTTATCGTTCGTTTGAGAATAGCGAGCGACGTCGGTGATCAGCGATCACCGAGGAATTGCTGCGCAGCCAGCCACCTAACCAGCCAGTCAGCCTGGCCGGAGTCGGCAATTTCGGAGCCAAGGTCCGAAACGACGGCGCCGCGCCGCCATTTTAGCGCGAGCACGTTTTCGCAAATTGCCGTACACTCGCGCGCAGCAAGCCGCGAGGGAAGATTTTGGTGCCCGAGACGGAGAGCGAGCCATCTGCGAGGCACAGCGTCCCAGTGCGGTGGCGGCAACACCACGAATGAGCGCCGCGTCGAGAAAACACCCGCGTGCAAAGTGATCTCTCGCAGGAGAGTGGCGTTTTCTTTTCCGTTTCCTAATTTGCGGGCGTACGAGACCGGAACGTACTATTGTGCACCAGCGGCAGCGTATACCGGCACTATGAGTAAAATGCTAGACACAAACTATCGCACTGTGTTCTCTGTACTTAGAAGTCCCGTGGAGAGTGAAGAGTTTAAGCGGATCATCTGAAAAAATCGCGCAGCGACAGAGAAGTCATTTTTCCGCGAGGACGATCGTATTCGCGTAGATACGTGTGAGGTCTATTTGGTGTTCGGCGTAGGGAAGTCTCTCTCTTCCTATCTCTTCGTTTGTCACGTTCATTTTTCATTGCCGAAAATTCAGACGTTATCGTTGACGTAATCGGCGATCTATTAATAAATCAGTGATTCTTAGAATGTACTAATTCTCGCAATATCGCGCAACTTGTTCCTCGGTATTGATTGATTTAATCGGAAGGAGGACTTACTGACGTGCCGAGTGAGCTCATACCGAGTGTGTACAACAATCTCATCTTGTTGGAAAAAAAAAGGAAGAAAAAACTGAGACTCTCGCTTATCTCGAGGGAAAAATTCAAGCGTAGTGCGCGCGTGAAGAAGCGTTAGCCGTCGCAATCTTTCTGCCGATCGAGACATCCCGACGGCAACCCCGGATACTCCTATAACCCGTAATGTATTTGCGATCGCGCCAACGAGCAGCACAAGGGAGGCACGAGCACACAAGAGAGGCGGTAGGAGCTGGTGTAGCGGCCGCGCGCGGTCGCCGAGATCACGGATCGTCGTCTTCGAGGGCCAAGAGTAGAGCGCAGAGGAAAGCGGCGAGCCGTTACCGCGACTTAACGCCAGCACCGCAGCCGCAGCCGCAGCCGCAGCCGCAGCCGCAACCGCGGCCGCTACGAAGCGGCTCCGCAGACAGGGGGAGCGCTTCGGATCTGTTATACCTGAAACGCGGTATGAGCGAGGGTGAACGAGCGGCGATCACGCCACGAATCGGCTGGCGAAAGCTCACCGACCCTGGCGACTGACACGAATCCAGGAAGCCGAGGGCAGGTCCGAAGCGATAGCACCAACCACCACTGCTCGCTCATCAGCATCCTCGTTCTCCTGCCACTCTCTCGACGGCCACCATCGGTCTGTGGTCCTGGCACAGCCACGTGACGGCTCTCAGTGCCCGTAGGACGTTGTCGTCGCCGTCGTCGCCGTCGTCGTCATTGTTACTGTCGTGTCTCCCGTGCCAGCTCGATGCCGGCCAGATGCCGGATGACGCACCGCCAAGACCCGCTGCGAGGATCTTGAAGAGGGATCCCGAAATGGCGGGCAATCGGTGTCGGTAGCAGACGGGGTTAACGTCCCGAAGAGCGCGATCGTTCAAACGGCAACCCACGCCTCCGTCACGTACCTCGTAGCTCACCGATCATCCACCGGCATCTTCTCCCTCTTCCCCTTCGTCTTCGCGTTTCAATGTCCTGGCTGAATTTTTAGTCGTAGAAAATAATTCTCTCTCTCTCTCTCTCTCTCTCTCTCTCTCTTTCACATCGAGCGATCCGAAGTGGCTTCAAGGAGCGCCCGTACGGACAATAATTCGTTAGGTACTAAGGCTAGTGTTAAAATATAATAACGCAGTAGTGAAGAGACAGCAGGTTAAGAGAAATTCAGATCGAACGGAACAAATTCTCTGATAATCACAAATCTGACGATTCTCAGAAGGACAATAGAAAGAAGGGATCATAGAAAGATAAGGAAAAAGATAAGAGGAAAAATAGAGAAGAGGAAGAGCAAGAAATCCGCATTAAATCCAAAGAGACGATTCCTTCAGAATTTCAGTCAGTCTCTCTTGAGTCACCTTTCGGTTGAACTGCATTTTCTTAGTCGCGAGCATGCCGCCCACGCCGAACAAACTGAACCTGAGCTTTACCAGAAATGCTTATAGTGTTTTCGGTCGCAACAACGCAGAAACCGCGAGCGAGCATCAGCGCGAGCAAAAGACGGAACTATTGGAGGGTAAGGAGCAGGGAGGAAATACCTATCGTTCTCTTCCCGAACATTTGTCGCATTTTTCGTATATTCCTCGACAAATTCGTCTCGTGGTCATTGATACTGCTCGACATTAAATAAACGCGCTGTCCCATTCTACCTCGCTACTTTACCGCGATTATCCTCGACGATGACCGCACAATTTCCATTCTCTCTCGTTCCCCTCGTGATTTGATGAGATCGGGGTTATAAAAGCCACCAGCGGCATCGTTGTCGTCAGAAACGCGCCGCATTCTGCACGCGCCTACCGCCGCGTCATTAGCGACAAACCGAATCTTGCAAAACATCGCGGAGAAAGCGGTTGGTCGGACAAAGTTCGCGACTGGTGAACGAACGTTCGGGACGATCCGGCGGGACGATGCGGATGGCATCACGTCGTAACGATATTGACGTCATTTCAGGTACCAGAGCCAACGGCCTTCTACATTTGAAGAATGGCGTTGATTACATCAATCCCGGTGAAGAGGACCAGATGGAAATTTACGGGTAGGTCACTCGCGCTGCGTCACGTAACCGTACGTGAATTCTCCTTGAATTTAGCAGTCTGCCTAATCTCCGCTCATTATCGTTACAGTTATAGACGAAACCGCGTGCGGACCGTCATTATCTGGATCCTGATTGTCATTACCGGAGGTTTCCTGAGGCTGATATTCCACTGGGTGCCACAGCTCATGCTCCTAGCCACTCATACCAAATGTTCTTTGGAAGAGGCGGAAACCGTATTGTTGATCGAGAAGTTTCAAGGAAAACACACGAGTTATCACGTGAAGAAGTTGAGAAACTTGACCGCTCAGGAAGTTGTGTTAGTAATATTTTTTCTATGCAATTTATAAACATCCGCGACTTGAACGAAATCAGTATCGATAATTATTATTTTATTTCACAGTAATAAATCTTTCCACGAGGAATCTCTGATCGATGAAACATGGGACGGCAGTGTGATAACCACCAGAGAGGAAAAGGACACCTACCCGACGTTGTCCGTGCATCTTTGCGGGGGTCAATTCAAACGTGAGTGAATCAGAGAGATTTTTGCGATCTGTACATTTCACAAATATATAGCTTTAACAAGAGAAAATATTTTTATAGACGTACCATCCATAAACATCTTCAACTGCAAGAAGCTGACATACGTTTGGGATCCGGAAAGATCGGAATTCCTGAAGCTGCGTGGCCTCGATACCGACGTTCTGACATCCACGTTACATCAGGCACAAGGTCTCAGTTCTCAGGAACAGTACATGAGGTAAAAGTCGAATCAATTTCAGCCTTTTAACGGGAACTTGGCGTCATAACGCATCAATTACGGTAATTTACATTAATTAATTGGACGATTTACATCGATAGGCGCAACGTTTACGGTAACAACGAGATCGTGATTCCTGTGAAGAGCATATTCACATTGCTCTGCCTCGAAGTGCTCAACCCGTTTTACGTCTTCCAATTATTCAGTTTTTGTCTGTGGGTCGCGGACGACTATTATTACTACGCCATGGTCATTCTCGCGATGTCAAGCGCCGGCATTACGATGGCAGTTTTCCAGACGCGACGGGTGAATCATCTCTCTTTCTCTCTATTTATTACTTCGTGTCATGATTTAACTGATCGAACTGATAATTGTTCTTCTTAGAATCAGCAAAATTTACGTTCGACGGTGCATTCGTCCGACGTCGCCACGGTCATGCGAGATCGTACGACCGGTCAAACTGCGGTAGTGCCGACCGAACGCTTGGTGCCCGGTGACGTCTTGGTCATCCCATCCCACGGATGTTTAATGCCATGCGACGCCGTGCTGCTTACTGGCAACTGCATCCTCAACGAGTCCATGCTGACGGGTGAATCTGTGCCTGTCACGAAAACGCCAATTCCTTCTTCTAACGATGTGATATACAATACCAAAGAACATGCTAGGCATACGCTCTTCTGCGGTACCAGAATTATTCAGACAAGATACTACGGCAGTGAGAAGGTAAACCTGACATTTCCCATTTTTCTATTTTAACATTTTTTTCTAAATGTAAATAATTGTTGCGACATTAGGTGCTGGCGGTGGTCATCAGAACAGGTTTCACTACCAGCAAAGGGGACCTCGTGCGATCCATCATGTATCCCCCGCCCGTGGATTTCAAGTTTGAGCAGGATTCGTATAAATTCGTCATACTGTTAGCGTGCATAGCCAGCATCGGCGTCATTTACACCATCGTAAGCAAAGCGTTGAGAGGCGTTAGCGCTAGAAACATTGCTTTGGAAGCGTTAGATCTCGTCACGATTGTAGTGCCGCCGGCATTGCCAGCTGCCATGACGGTCGGACGTCTCGTAGCACAACGTAGGTTAGAAAAGAAAAAAATATACTGCACGAGCCCGAGAACAATCAATGTATCAGGATCGATCGATTGCATTTGCTTCGATAAGACTGGAACGTTGACCGAAGACGGTCTGGATATGTGGGGCGTGGTGAGCGTATCGGATGGGAAATTCCAGTTGCCTATCAAGGACATTACTAGTCTATCGTTGTCCGAGGTTCTTATCGGCATGGTCACATGCCACGGAATCACCATAATCGACAACCAGCTGGTGGGAGACCCGCTCGATCTGAAAATGTTTGAATCCACTGGATGGTCGTTAGAGGAACCTGATGTATCCGATACGTCCAAGTTCTCCATGCTTTTTCCGACGATCGTCAGGCCAGCGAAGGACTCCAAGCTTCTCAAGAGACTGCCCAACGATTTGGGCAGTACGCTCAGTCGACAGAACTCCATGTCTTCCGACGTGATGGACGGTATATCTCTCAACAACCTCCACGACGCTACGTTCGGCGATTCTACGACGGAACTGGAGCAAGGACTGGAAGTGGGCATTGTCCGGCAATTTCCTTTTACATCGAGCCTTCAGAGGATGAGCGTGATCACCAGGACACTGGGCGCCAATCACTACGATCTTTATTGCAAGGGTAGTCCAGAGATGATTCTCAGTCTCTCGAGAGCAGAATCCGGTAAGTTTTTACGATTGCATATTTAGTGTAATTTCATTTGGTCATTTAATTTTGTTAATACAGACGACGTCTCGACTTGTTCTTTTCGCAGTTCCTTCAGATTTTGCTGCCGTTCTGCAAGAATATACGTCCGAAGGATATCGAGTGATCGCTCTTGCGCACAAATCTCTGAACCGTCTTCCGTATGCCAAGGTGCAACGCATAAATCGCGAAGCCGCCGAGATCGATTTGACATTCTTGGGGCTTATAATTATGGAGAACCGACTGAAGCCCGAAACTTCACCGGTAATCGCCGAACTGAACACCGCTTTTATCAAGACGGTGATGGTGACGGGCGATAATATGTTGACCGCGCTCTCAGTGGCCCGGGATTGCGATATCGTGAAGCCGGGCACGCCGGTGATCGCCGTCTCGACGAACCAGCAGAATCAGCTAAAACCGCAGATCTACTTCACGAAGAGCGATAGTCAACCGACACCGATCTCACCGAACGGTCAGCCCGATCTCAGCGAGATAACCGATTTGAACAGCGTGGTTAGCTTGGAAACTGTTGAGAGCGGCTTCGGCAACACCAAGTTGGAGGATGAGATTAATTATCTATCGGACGAGTAAGTATCTCTATTTTTAGCATTGCAATGAGGTCTATTAAAACGAATGATTGATGCGAATCTTACGATTTATTCCATAATTGCAGTGTGCAATATTCCAAGAATAAGTACGTATTTGCATTGACGGGAAAAACGTGGGCATTGATAAAGCAGTATTATCCAGAGCTAATATGCAAAGTGGTCACCCGCGGTGCCATTTTCGCCAGAATGTCACCCGATCAAAAGCAGCAGTTGGTTCAAGAACTGCAATCCTTAGGCTACTACGTTGGTAAGTGGCGAACATAAAAGAAAATCTACGTACAAAAATACAACGCACTTTTAATAAAAATAAGTATGATAGATTCGCGATAGATGTTAATAATCTGATATAACATCTCCTTTTCCGCAGCCATGGTGGGAGACGGTGCAAACGATTGTGGGGCGTTGAAAGCGGCGCACACCGGGATATCCTTATCGGACACGGAATCTTCCGTTGCCTCGCCCTTCACCAGTCGCGAGACCAACATCTCCTGCGTTCTGACGGTGATACGCGAGGGTCGCGCCGCTCTGGTCACCTCCTTTGGCATTTTCAAATACATGGCCGGCTACTCGCTCACTCAATTTATCTCGGTGATGCTCCTCTACGGCATCGAGTCCAATTTGACGGACATCGAGTTTCTGTACATCGATCTCTTCATCATTTCCATATTCGCTTTCTTCTTCGGTCGCACCGAGGCCTATGAGGGCCCATTAGTGAAAATGGCGCCGCTCAATAGCCTCATTAGCACGTCGCCGATACTCAGTCTGATCACCCAGCTTGTGATTGTTGCGATTTTCCAATACACAAGTCTGTGGCATCTGCGGCAAATGCCATGGTTCGTGCCATTCGACCCGGACGTGAGTGAGGATAAAGATGACGTGGGCTGCTTGGAGAATTACGTGGTCTTCATCGTCAGCTCTATGCAGTACATCATTCTGGCAGTAGCGTTCTCCAAAGGACCACCGTACAGAAAATCCCTCTTCACCAATTACGGCCTACTCACCTCTTTCGTTTTCCTTAGTCTCTTCTCCATTTATCTCGCGATATGTCCCTTCGAATGGC
Source organism: Tetramorium simillimum (assembly GCA_011636635.1). Lineage (NCBI taxonomy): Eukaryota > Metazoa > Arthropoda > Insecta > Hymenoptera > Formicidae > Tetramorium > Tetramorium simillimum. The sequence continues at coordinate 20,445 of VBVQ01001083.1, forward strand.
TGGTCAATTGGTTTCAGCTCGTTATGCCCAACGATCTGGGCTTTCGTTTCATTCTCGTTGGCTACGGCGTGGTGAATTTCGTAATTGCGTTACTGCTCGAGTATCTCTTCGTGGAATACCTAGTGTTCGGTAAATTGCGCTACCGCTGGCACGACGTGGATAAATCCCGACGAAAGTTCCTAGCCATCGAACGAGACATGGCGCGCGATCTCAAGTGGCCGCCGATTTCCCAGGAGCCGCTGCCGGAAGCGGCTCCGAATTTAATGATCCGGCAGAATGTCACCGAGATCAAAATCGAGAAACGGATTACCGAACCATGCCTTCCCACCGACAGTTTCATGAACAGCTCGCCGATCAGCGCCGGCTTCAAACACTTCGGGTCCGCTCGTGAAGTCACCCTCAATCCCAGATCCCTCTTCAACGACTGCCGCAACACGATGTCGATGCAGACGGTGCCATGCTTCGAGGACAAGGACACGTCACCGAAGCAGTCAGACGCGGGAGCCACGGTGAAGCGACGACACAACTCGGAATCGGCAAACGGTATAAATCGTTACGAGAAGCCCTACATGAATCACAATACCAATCCCATCGCCACGCTTCCTAGAAACCCTAACGCGACCCTTCAGCCGCAGAAGCTGAGGGACTTCAAGGATGTCCTAGTGCACAAGAGCGACGACCGGGTATCGTCCAACACCAGGAACGTGCTCGAGTTAGATATCCTGCCGTCCTGAGATTCAAAGCACTCGAAAGATCGGTCGAGAGGTAGTTGAATAGCTTGAAATCAACCCAATAGCTAATTAATTCCGAATATTATTCAATCTTTATTTTCAATCGATGCATTTAGGGCATCAGTGCGATGTTGAAATTGATGTGAGGCATAATCTAAAAGGCTCGGATCTTCGATGAGGCAATTTCCTGTTTTGAATGCCTGATGCTCTTGTAATCTCGATTTTCAATAAGCTCTCCTTCCATCCGGTATTTGTGATAGTCAAAATGCGTATTTGATATCGATTATGATGATAATTCGTTTTATGTAAGAAATGAATGGCGCCCAACTCGAATTTCATATTTGATCAGGCGAATTCTGAGTCGATGTATTTAGTCAGTAAAGATATCCACGACTTGGTGATTAATAACGTTACTTAAACTACATAAGAATACGCCGGACGTTAGAACAGCATGTTAAAGCTGTTTAGTAGTCATCACTCGCGACTTCTTAGCTATTTAATTAGATTTTATTGTCTCATTGTTTTTTTTTTTGTAGAGCAGCTCCTTTTTCGCTTAGAAGTAATTAGTATTTAATATGTAATTTATTGCATATTTGCATATGTAATTTAGTACATTTATTAATATGTAATTTATAATCATTATTTAATTTCCTAATCGTAAACCGCTTTCTAACTTAGGATTATTTATATTTCGACTCAGGCCAGGGTCCCTTTTGACCCATTCCTCCTTCGTCCCCTAGTCCTCTTCCTTCCTTCTCTCATTAGTTTCCAAGAGCGGAAAAGTATTATTGTTATTTATCTTCGAAAGCGAAAAATTGTACATTGTATATTGTATATTATGCAAAGGAAATTCTCTGGACGCAGTATAGAGTGTATTGTGTTTTAAAAACATAATATTTACGGCAACATTTACTGCAGGATTTTAGTATAAAGCGTTAACAAGTCGAGAACAAGTCAACGTGATAATAATATCTTTTTTCACTGCGATTCGAATACTTAAGCTAACTTGTGACTTATCCTCCAAAGTACGTTTAGCTGGTACAGAAATTAACATTAGCTGTCCGGCCGCTATTCCCCGAGCACTCGACTCATTTCCCAATGCATTTTTATATCCTCGAGATTTATTTGTATTTATTTAAACAGCATGATTGTACATAAATAATTTATAGCGCGTATACATATGCGTATTGCATTTTAGGAAACGATAAGATTCAAAAAATTATTAGGAGTAATTGTGATTCAATAATTGCTATGATATAGAAATTGATTCGTTGCTGCTATTGTTAAACATTCATCTCGAAAGTCATTCCATGGAGAAATTTGACTTAAACTAGAGGTGATGTTGTGCAAAGGGTTTGGTGGCTTTGTCGGAGAAGTGCATATTTAGGCGTATTGTATTAAGTAATGGAATCTTGAATATTATGCGACGTTATAAAAATAGGCTAAACCGGTAGCGATATTAGATATTATCGCTACTCGAAGCCGATTACGTATTGTTAAATAACTATGTCAAGATAAAAAAAAATATGTACTTACAAAATACGCGCAACGGATATAGATACTTAATCGCGTTGGTTTATCTGCGACGCTATAGTTCGTGTTGAAAAGTAGCGGTTGTCAAATAAAATATGTTTTTAATGTAGACACTGTTCATTCATTTCATCGTTGCTTTCTCTGTAGCGTAGTAAAACGAATCACAATGACAATCACAATTAAAGTTTAAGTTAATTTATAATATATCTGTTATTCTGGTAATACAGTCTCGCAATATGATTGTAATATTATATAATTATTATAGAATTAAAAATTGAAATTAATTGAAAAAAAAACAATGCAATGAATGTATATTGTTGCGATATAAATTGCAAAGGGAGAATAATCAAATAATCAGTAATAAAATCAAAAACAAAGTATTTATTAAGCAAAAAAGTTCATACGTCATAGTATCATACACGCTTAATTTACAATACACATTCACATCGTTATAACACACTTGCGCCACCCGCTTGTGTCAATAGAGATACTTATGTAATATCGTATTACACTTAATAGGGAATGTCAAGCCTTTACTCGCTTTTGAAACAATATCGATGGAAATACAAAATCGCTTATTACACATTTATCCTAAATTACTTATACATTCCCGTAAAGTAAAATGGCTTTAATTTCGTTAGACGTTAGATGGTCCGCTCTCTGGAAGTCAGTTTAAATTAATCCACCCGTTAAACGCTTTTTTATCCTCGTGTCGCACTGATTTCTCAGACGTGATTTGAATCTCGAAAATCATTTTCGACACGAAAGATGCCTATTTGTGTCATGCAAAATTCGCGGCTCAAAATTCTCAGGATTCTCCTGAGAATAATTCACGGACGCGCTACGAATTTATGACATATGTAATCCAGTCGACGGTCTTGGCTACGCGATGATAGATCCCCGGTTGACCTGGCTGCGCGCAAGAGTAACCTGCGGAGACGATGCCGATGAGATACCATCGACCAGTTTTCTCCAACATCAACGGACCGCCGCTATCACCCTGAAAATTACATTTTTTTTTCCTTTCCTTATTATTACAAGTAAGCTTAAACAGCTTAGCTAGTAACGTAAAGATCAAATGGCTCTCTGGAAAAAAGACACATTGGAAAGGAAGAGACAGAAGAAGAAGAACAAGAGAACGGAATGACGATTCATCGTTCAAACAGTACACACCCACGATGACGAAACCGCTTACCTGACACGAATCCTTACCGCCGCCACGGTAACCGGCGCACATCATCTCGTCATAAATGACGACGTTGATGCCATTGGACCGATGCCATCGCTCGCAGAGGCGATTATCGATCACGGGCACGTCTACAGCCTGCAGCGTCTTGGGTCGCAATCTGGAACCTAAATTGAGTAATTCGTATAATGAGATAAACAGCTGAGAAAATCAAAGAACAAGATTTTAGTTATTTATAGCAAATTGATATTAGAGAGTTGAGTATAGGATACTTTATTTTTCTATTCAAATATGTGTGCGTATGATGAATGTTTGTTATATTAATATTACAAGAAATTATATACTCCAATAATTGGCTTTAGAATTTATAAAGCAAGAGATGAAAAGTGAATATAAAATAACATTGGCGAATAAATATAAAATAATTTTTTCGTAAAATGCTACCTGCTTGTAAAGCACCCCATCCCGCAGCAAAGCCATATTGCCCCAGGAAATCTTCGTTTTTCTCCGGTAGGCATATAGGCGCTATATGAGGCATGTAATGAACCGGTCGATCCAACCGAAGCACAGCCACATCGAATCTGATAAATAGCAATGAATATGGGAAATCGATAGAACTGACGATTGTGCATTTAACATATTTACGTTTTTAATAAACTAGTAATACACGCGAACGCACCTATCCGCCTGCGGCGTGAATTTGAAGTAAGGATGTACTCTGATCTCTCGAACCCCAAAAGTATAAGCCGGCAAAGATTCAGTCGCGGAATTCACTACATAATCGCCGAGAGTAACCTGGACTTGTCGTGCCGTCGCTCTAACATTCGAAAAGTTTATTAAATATTCTAATTAACATCGATTTATATTTAAAACTTAACATAGATTATTCTCCACTCACTTTGCAACGCAATGCCCAGCAGTGACAACGTGAAACCGATTGACCAAAGTACCACCGCACCTACTGGAACCGATCCGTATGTAAGCCTGTTAAAATAAGAAATGAATTTTTAACGATAAGTTCGAAACCCGAACTAACACTGAAAGAAAAATGTGGTTACTTTTGGAGCCAACTACAATTTTATAATATTTCTAATAATAATTATGGTTAATATAACGATGCATATAGTTAAGTTAAAATAATATTTCGTATTAGGAATATTATAAAATTATGATTGGGTCCACAAGTAACTATGTTTTTCTCTCAGTGAAAGTATCTCGCATTATCATCGGGTCTGACCTGCCACGGGAAACTGCCAAAACCGGCGTCGTCGCCGCCGACAATCCTCCTTTGCGCGATTTGTTTCGAGACGACCGGTATGCCGCAACCTGCAAAACGCAATTGCCTGGATTCGCGTGCAATTAAAGTGTCGCCGTTATAATTATAGCGTGGCTGTCGGGTCTAATTATTTGGCGTGACGAATTGCGCTAGAGTTGCCAAATTTTCCTTTCTGAAATAGAACGTAGGCGTCAAGTAAATTAATTCCGGAGGAAACGGCAGCGCTCTTGTAGATAGAAATTAAAGTAATACTTATGTATGACGTTGAGGGCTAATTTTTTGGCGACATGATAAAACAATGAGAATCCTGAATTGTTCTGTGTGCACAGAACATAGTCTGGCAATCCTAACTGTGTCGCAACCTGTGATTACGATAACGCGCAGTGACGCTTAAACGCAGTTCCATAACACTCAGCGCCTTTAGAGTCAAACCATGCAAACTGTCGAAAATATGCAATAATCGACAGCGATGAAAAAATTTCTTCTCCGTTCTTCTCTTACCGAAATTGGACTTGGAGTAATACGCTGATTCTTTAATAACTTTTTCTGTCCGATTTCAATGTAGGACCTTGGCCTGCATTGCTTGTAACCATGTAATTTCGGGGTTAATCGAGTAACTCTCGTTTTTGATCACTTAATTGAATATCGCCCGAAAAAATAAAAGAAAAGCATTGTTCGTACAGACGTTAGCCCTTAAGTCAAAGCTGTTGATAAAAGAATCTCCATAAGAGAATAAGCGTAGCTTGATATAATATACATTATAAAATCAACAATTTAAAATGACTTTCTTTATGACAATTATTTTTATACGTGTAAACATGTGACATCATTATTTTTTCAAACAAAACGCTTTGAGAAGAAATTTCAAAACTCTGTTAACTTTATTAATATAATTACATTCCACGAAATGTAAATTACAGGAGCGAGCTAAAAAGATTTTTTTTTAGATTCGTTAGAGATTACTTGGAACTACAAGGGATATTACAAAAATATCCTTTTATTAAAATTAGTCGCGGACAAATTCATGCGCTTATTAGTGTATCGCTTTGTATAAAGTGATCCCTTACGAAAAACGGTCGTTGTGAATGCAGTGAAGCGTTTTAACACGTAGATTATAAGAAAGGAGACGGAGCACAGATCGCCAAAGTTTTATGAGCCGATGGCGATGCGGAAAAAAACGCGTTTCACCATTTAGAAAATTAATCCGCGGACGACGACAGCTGTTATGATATCTACATCCATTCGCCTGCCGCGCTTTCTACCAATTTCAAAAGTTTATATTGTCCCTTTGTAAGAATTGACCTGCGATTTCTATCGTGTAGCTTTTCATTCATTAATTCAGCAAGGATTGTACTTGTTCGCTCCAAGCGGACACTCGATTTTGACAAGATCAGTTTTTACCACGTGGCGAAGGGACCGAAATCAAGGAGACGGCCATTTATAATCGTTAATAGGCATTTGTGGGAATTCAGACGGATAATTGTGTGGAGAAACACAATATGTTACAACACCGATAAAAATCATTCTCGGACAAACATGCATAGGAAGATAGAAATTTATGCGATTTTATTTAACATGCTTGGACTGTACATCATCTGTGCATGCAAATCGAGAAGACGAAGAAGGTCAAGGGAATATAAAACATGTGTATGTCGAAAAAGAAAGAACTGTGACATTGAAGGGAAGAAAAGATTCAAGTCGATAGATGGAAGGCATCCGGTAAGGAAACTGTGCAATTTCTCGAGATAAACGATGTGCGAAGAAGAAGTGGGAGAGCTTTTGCATGCTTGGAACACGCGCGAATGTGTGAAGGCGTGAAATAGTTGACGAAGAGAGAAACACAATCGACAGGAAGGATAAAAGAAAAAAAAAAAGAGGGGCAGAATGTAGAGATAAGGACAGATCTCATGCTTTCAAGTGCGGTGCTAGAGTACGGACGGCATGCTTTTCGAAGGAAGGACTTACGATCGTCGCTGGCGGTCTCCGTGTACAAATCCAGCGGGAGCGGCCGAGATTGATCTCTAGGCGACTCGATCAGGTTATAATCAGTGAGAGCTTTAGGGTCTTTCCGCTGACAACACGCGTACATAATGCCGCCGCAGCTGCCGTCCAATAGGCCAGCAGTCATCCAGCACATAAGAAAAAATTCGCAGCTCCGTCCGTCCGCGCACAATGTATCGTCGCCTTTCCACAGCGGTCTTTTTTGTTGGCGCGTCTCTGCAGAAAATATGGAAACTCTTGTCTCTCGCGACTGTCAAGTTACGTAATCGTCCTGAGCGATTGTCGAGCTATCAATGCGCGGTGCGACCGCATTTCCGCTCCGAGTCGAAGGGGAAACGGCCCATAGGTTCGCAAGAAGACTCGCAGAAAGACGTCATTGCAGTTGCTAATCTAATCTCAATCTGCATAACTACGTTAGCCGGAAACAGGAACGATTTCAGTGGAACGTGACTTCTCTCACGTTCGCGTTTAGATAATCCATTTAAAAAAATTAATATCAATTCACTAGACACAATTGTAATTATTATACCATATTAATACATTTCAAATAATACATGTGACCCTAATGCTAGTACAAGAAACTGAAATTCTTTAAAAAATGCAAATCTCTCTGATCAATTTTTTAATACTCCGATTGTTAATGCTTAATGTAATTGTCAGAAGAATGAAGCCGCCGCCGCTCTTACTTCGCCGATTACTCCAAGTCTAACTTCGAAAGATGAAATGGCCGCAAGTTAAAATCCAGGATTGATTTAAAACTAGCACGATCATAGCAAAACAAAAAGAGAATACATTGAAATTTAAAATATTTGATCTTTACTTTAATTGAAGATTACATTTCTAATTAAATTTGCACAAATTATTTAAAGAATATGAATTTGGAACATTTAAGAACATATATTTTATTCCAGCAGAATCATATTTTTTAAAATAATTTATAAATTTTAAAGATTTATAAATATTTTAAATAA
>VBVQ01001083.1:28180-40615 GCA_011636635.1 Tetramorium simillimum
ATATAATTTTTTAAATATTTATAAATTGATAATATTTCTAATTTGCAATTAAAATCGTCATATGAAACAAATGAAATGTAGAATCGTGTTCCAATTTAAATTCAGCTAAAAACAAAATATTCAACAGCAAAAGATTAAATTGATCTTGCTGAAGCCTATTAGGATAAAACTGTTCAAGGTAATAAACGCAATAGAAAAAAATATCGACATGGTATTAACCGTTTCTCCTGCAACAGACTTTCTATAGAGAAACATTTGGGCAATCGTTAAAGGACCTCGTACCAGTTCAGCGTGACAACGATCTACCGTCCGGCGGCAAAGCGCGACGTCGACGATGTCGTAACGATTTCCGTGTCTTGGACCACGACGGAAGTCGTCGACTGTAATGGAAATAAGTTTCGCGCACCATTAAGAAGTGGGACGTTGCGCGACTAACCGTCCGATTTTTACGAGTTTACGTGAGAGGACGAAGTCACCAAGGCGATCAAATAAATCGACAACTAAGCAGAAATCACAAACTTGGAACGAATCGAAAATTTCCATGAGTAACATCTTTACGGCTAATCCGAATTTTGTCATTCCGTTGACAAGTTGCACGTACCTGTTTCCAATCTGGGGTAATCATCCGGCGTCTGTTTCCGGAGATCTGAAATAAATAACAAGATGCTGTTCTGGAAAAGTGCAGTCATCGTAAAGCAAAAGAAGAAAAAAAAAAGAAAATATTTCCTGTGAAAAGAATAGGTCGTTTAATTTTAATAAAAAATGCATAAGAATCTCGAATAGAATGTACATAAGAATTAAGTGTTTAATATTAGAAAGGAAAAAATATTAATAGGAGAATTAACTCCGTTCTCGTAACTGTTCAAGACTGTCCGATATTTTTATATGTATTTATAATGATAAATTAGTGATTGTTACAGTTTGTTGCACCGGCATTACACATCTTACGCGCTTGCGTACCCTCGCAAATTAGTTCACTCGATCGCGCCGGAGATAAATGTTGGTTTGTTTACCATTGAAATGCTGCGAAAGTTTCATATAATATATCATTTGCATTTGCACGCTTCTCTAAGCATCTCACCGATGAACCGCTATTTGCACAGCAAACCGAATTACAGATGTGACGGGATTACGCGAGTCCGTGAAGAAAAGGAAGAAAGTAAAAGGGAAAAGTATTTATTATGCATTCAAAGAACAACGAGCAGCGATAAACACAGGCCTATATGGAACGTTGCAATATGTCTAATTGCAAGTATTATAGCTGTCTAACCCATAATTTCTAATACCGCATTTAAAGTCGAGAACGTATATTTGACGAGTACGACTCTGGGTCGCTTAAATATTAGAAATTATATGTAATTTATAGTACAGATCAATAAATTATAATAGAGAGAAAAAATACAAAAATAATTCTTTAATTTTTTAATACAAAAATTAAAAATCTATTTTTTTAGATTTTTTAAAATATTTTTCTAGTGATATTAATGATAAAAAGAATTGATAGTGTTAATCCACAAACAAAAAATATTGATTTTAAATGGATGAAATAAAGTATTAAAGTATTAACGAATCATTCGAAAACAAGTGCTCTTACCTCTGATTTCATCCTCGAAATCCGGCAGTTGATTGGATTGCTGGAAAAAAGAGACCGCACCGCCTCCGTTCGGCGGCAGGAAATCGTTGTCGCGAAATATCAATCGCGGCGTCCGATGCGACATCACCGGCCTATTGTAGTCTGCAATTGCAGGATTTCCCCAAAGAGACTTGTGCTGTCTCCACGGGAATTGAGCCTGAGGAAGGAAGCGTGCGGTCGGATGCGATCTGAGATTCCTGCCATGTGACACCGGGCCACTCTCGAGAAGATAACCAGATCCTGTCGGAAATCGCACATATCTCCGCTGGCGGATTGCCACGACTCCGGTACGATTGGTCTCACCTCTTCGCACGTCGATCGCCGAGGAATCCAAGTTTGTGAAGCGCTGCACCTCGCTCGCTATCAAACTCGAGAAGAAACTCAGGATGACTGCAGCGAAAAACCAATGATGCGGCCTCGATGTACCCATCGTTTTACTGAAACTGAAAGATTCGAAATTATTACACAAAATCAAGCGCTCATTAAACTTAAAAAAAATTGAATAATTACAATTTTTGTAATTTAATTAAACAATTTAAAAAATTAAACAATATGTGCGGAAATGGGCTTGGCTGGACGCGGGTAGCGAGCCCTTTAAGAAGAAACAGGAGAGAGTAAAAGTGTAACGAAAAAATAAAATAAAGTAAAAATGAAATAAATCTTCCACGATTCGAGATCACTGGGTTCGTTGGAAGCACACAACTGGAAGCAACTCTGTAACACTTGACACACGCTCGGTCACTGAAATCTCGCAGCCAAAAAAGCACAGCCGGTTCAGACGCATGCTTTTATTGTTCGGACTTTCTGGACAACGCAACAGTATTGGGAGAGGGTAATTTTACCTTGAGAACTAAGAAGATATCGCGCGATGCTTTGTTCTTTTTTTTTCGCCGCTTTTCGCCGCGCAAATTTGGCGCGTAACCGCAAGATCAGCGCACGTGGTGTCTTACATAGCACGATCCTGCATAGCAACGCGTTTTCGCATCGTAATACATAATACATTAATAATGTTATTGTAACAAGACGCATTTTACATTTTATATTTATATTTTGTATTTCTAAATAGGTATCAGAGATATGTCTGAGCTTTCCATGTGCTATAATATTTGGATCCTAGACAATCTGTCTACTCAATTCAGACACTGAATCGAGGATTTTCTCCTCGAGTTTCACGAGTCGTTAATCATCATCGGGCGCCATATTAGAACTGATTCTTAGCGAAAGGAAATGCACATCGGACTCGCAGCCAAGTGGAATCGTCAAAGATTCTGGTCTGAGGAATGCCACGCTACTCGTACCCGTAATTATCGGCAGCGGTTTCGCGGTGAACCGAAGAACTTTCTTTTGGCACTGAACCGTCCATGAGCACTGCTCCCATTTATGAAACGATAAACATGATGTAGAGATAGACAACATGGTACAGTTTTAAAAGATAAAAATATTTTTGGAGAATTTTTTATCTTCTATCTATTGATTATTTTATTAATAGATTTGTTTTATCAAAGTATAATAAAATCTCATCACAAGTCATAATCTACAATCGCTCGTACATTGAAAAGTGTCTTCAACATTTTAATAGCAGGGAAACGGCCACTATTTCCTTTAAATTTCTATTTAGATTCTATTATCCGCACTTTAGAGTTGACACATGCAGGTAGACCTTGTATGAGGCAACGCTTGGAGGCAAACGAAGCAAAGTGGAAAATAACTTCCGCGTAGCCCGTGAATTCCTCTCGACAGCGCATGGGGACGAAATCCAGTTTGCGTCACGATCCTCCGTAACGAGTGAAAGTAAAGAGGTTCACCCGGAACCAAAGATCATGGCATTTATACATGAGAAAGATTCACCGAACGTGCTTAAATTCACCAACGTCTCTGACGGAGGAAATTATCGCCCACGAACGGCATTAGCGAGAGAAAACGACGTGATGGTAAAACTTTAATAAGGCTTCCTCATATTAGCGGCACAGGCCAGAAACTTGTATTTTCAATCGCTTACGTAATTAAAATATTAATGCATCAATTTTTTAAAAAATAATTAATTTAGTATTAATTAAGTAATCAGCAGATTCTTATAATAAGAATAGAGATGTGATGAATAAATTTCTCCCAATTAGATCTCTTTTGAGAAGTAAATTTATGTGCGCCTTTAATTGTTTCATATTTGGCAGACAAATCGAGGGTGGGTTAGAAACGTTGAGAAAGAAAAAACAAAAGGAAGGAAAGATACATCGTTCATTAAATAACTTGGTGGACGGCCTTGCCGGGCCATCACCAATCGCGGCAGAGGAGATGAACGGTTCGATGTGTTAGTAGGTCATTGGCTCTACGTCGCGTGGATCCACCAGAAGTGAAAGTATACTTCTTGCGTGCACGACAGTGTGAAGTTCACGTTCACGCAGCGTCACCCGCCGCCCCGGACGACGGAAGTTACGAATCGCTGCTCACGTCGTTCTCCCAAAACCCACCATCGTTTGTTCCCTCTTTGTCCCCTGCGAAACGCCACGCGAACGCACGCGAAGCCGTTGCGCACGGTGATTTTCACCGTGAAAGTGTTCGATTACTATATAACGTGATCTCTTTTAGCCCAGATCTTTATAATTCTCCACTGCGATTTCTGACATTGTTGTTTTTATTTCTTTTCGCGAAATACGGATAATGAAACGCTATGATTTTCTTCTTCTAGATTTCCAGCTCCATCAAGCGTAACTTAATGGGTGTAGAAGACAAATATACGAGTATTAAATTGTGAAATCGTGTATGAAATCACGCAATTCTATGCGTATCGCTATATTATATATATCATACTTCTTTTCTCAAATGCAAAATATTTTATTTATCGATAATTTCGATATATCTGTTCTTGCTACTATAATTATTCTTATACTTCATTCTTCGATTCGTTGAAAATTAAAGATAATTAGCTTTTGCAACAGTTAATGAAACCGTTAACTCTACATCATCAGTTGTTTGCCACATCCGTTTTCAGCTGTCAGTGAAAGCACGCACACGCAAGCACCCACATGGGATCGGATCTCCAATCACATGCCTTTTCCTCTCGCACGATCCACGTGCAGGCCCCGCGCGGTACGGCATATCGAATTCCGCGTGTGAATCAACATTAAGAACATGAAGGCCCCATCACTTTCTCCTGGCGTCACGCGGGAGCTCGCCATTACTTTCGCCCAAATCGAAGGATAATTGTTCTCTCGTGCGCGTTCCGCTGCGCTAGGATCGGTTACGATTTTCCTTCGACGCATCGCGTACACCCTAATGGCTAACAGCAACAATGGAACCGGCCAAGCATTAACGGAGAAAAGCTCTGCACGCGTCGCCGAGCCACAACGATAATGTCGGTGATAATCCACGTACACGTCCGGAATTATATAATAAAACTAAATAATAATAGCGTCTCGCGCTGAAAATGAAGCGTTATTACGTTGCGCACGCGCGCGCGTTATTAAGCGTATCAGTGGTACCTATTACCGGCGCGGGATTAATTTTCCGTATAATGTAATGCCTAAGAGAAATAATTCTCGATTCGGTATCGATAAGTATTATATTTCAAAATTGCGTATTATATACTTTAATAAGTATATAGTCATCATTACACGTATCTATATAAATATCACGTGGTCGCACTGGAAAAAAATTCTAGATAAAAATGGATGAATCAGAAAAATTTTGTAGGATTGATTAATTAAATATGACAGCGTGAGAGCGACAGGTGACAAGTGAAATGATCCTGGAAGCGTACTTTAGTAATTGTAAATTCCAACGCTATCGTTGCATATTATTTTTATTATTATGGAGAACCTGGCACTAAAAAAAATTTCTGATTAAAAACGGACAGAAAATCTTGTAAGCTTGATCAAATATTCTGGTTATTATAATAAGAATTCTTATACGTTATAAAGTAACAAGTAAAATATCTATTATAATAACCAGAATTTCTATAATAATAATAACAAGAATATTTGATCATGCCTACAAGATTTTCCGATCCGTTTTTAATCAGAATTTTTTTTCAGTGCGAGATTCTCCATAATAATAAAAATAATATGCAACGATAGCGTTGAAATTTACAATTACTAAAGTACGCTTTCAGGATCATTTCACTTGTCACTTGTCACATTTAATTAATAGCCTAACTCTAGCTGCATAAATTTATATACCATGCTGTTCAAGTTCACGTACATCGAGCGGAAGGACTTCTTATCGTTTGATCGCTCATTCGTTGTCGTAATCGCACCAGATATAGCATGTGGTAGCTTTTATTTTTTTTTTCATCTTTTCTCTAGAAAAGCAAAACGATAAACAACCGGAGGTAAAAATTTAAACGGACCGGATATACAAGATATTCGAAATTCAGCTTGTGTCTTCATGTGTTTCGAAAACACATTCGGGTTTTCTTTCGGGAGCTAGAAACCGGTTTCTTCTGCGAAGAAATCTTTACGTCGCAACCGCTGATCTTATTCACGGCCTTGAAAAGAGTGAGCATTTTCGCGGTCTAATTCACCGATATCTTTCGTGACGAACACTTTCCATTGTGTAACGAATCTTTTCTCGCTAGCGAGATTTCGTTTCTGGGCCATTTTCAGACTCGGAGGTGATGGATGTGCAATAACAACGAGCGATTGCTTTTCAGCGAACAATTATGTAAAAACCGCGTTCCGCTAAGGAACGCAAAAATCGAGCGAAATATTAATCGCAACATTTCTATTGGTTGTTTGCTTTGCTTGCAGAAATGCAAGATGTACTTGCTTTCACGACGTCTAGAAGATTTAAATCACGTGAGTTAAAAGCCTCTAACCGGTACAACGACTCCTCGAAGCCTACACGTTTCTCTCTTCAGACCTCTATCGAATTCCGTTACGTAAACCTCGAGAAGTGTTTGGGCAACGCGTGTACAATGGTACCGAAGCGTGCATCCTCAATGCGGCGTCGCCAGCGTTTCGTTTTGAGAAAGAACGGAAGTACTTTCACTGCCTACGAGGATGGCAGCTTAAAAACCCACCTCTGAGGCGCCATGTGACGCGAAATTCGTGCTTTAAACCGGCGATCACGCACTCTTGCGAAACCGTGTCTTCTTTCCAAAATCAGTGGGCACTTTCTTTTCGTACAAAATTAACAAAAAGAACGCTGAAAAAGTTCTGGTTAAAAACGGAATCAGATAATCTTGTAGGCGTGATCAAATATTCTGGTTATTATTGTATAATATAATTAAATATATTATAACGTGTAACAACCAGAATATTTGATCACGCCTACAAGATTTTTCTGATTTGTCCGTTTTTAACCAGAATTTCTTTTCGGTAAATGTATCGCTCACATGATCGTTTAAAGATTTCAAGGAGCGATGCATTTTTTCTACCATTTTCTCACCATTTTGTCTCGTTAAAACAAATTTCTGTATAAATCGTATTAGATAATACAATTGCTGATTAAATTGGAGTATACAGGTGAAATCTCCGTAAGGATTTAGTAGAAATCCTATCATGCAAAATCAATTATTCGGTTATAAGAAAATATCTTTTTTAGACCAATTTTAATATAATTGCGAATTATTTAAAATTGATATTCAATTGAAGCATTCTTTTTTTTAACAGGCTTCTGTTATTAAGTCTATGAAACCACTAACATAATACGATTATTAAACTTAATGTCGTATTATGTTGAAATCCAGGTTGAGAATCTGGCACCGATCGCTTCCATGCATCAAAATCACCACACGCACCGGCTTGCGCTTTTCGCTTAACACACTTTTTATACGTAAGAAACGGCTGATAGCCTCTCTTTGGAAAGATAGGTGCTCGCCACGAAGCCGATCTTGCTTTCTCCCCGCTTTTATAGTAACTGCTGTTTAATCACACATTAAGCTTAACGAAACGAAACGAAACCGAGCATTCCGTTCTACGTGCCTTCACCCATCGAGCCGATTCTGACAATAAATCGAATAAATTTGATCCGCCTCGAGATGTGTTCTCTGTATACGCGATTTATCGTTCGTACAATCGAGCGCGCGAAGAAACGAGAGAAAGTTTACATTTTCGAAGTTGAGCTGATCACTTACGCGGACCAGCTTACATTGTTAAAAAAAAAAAAATAGAAGAAGAAGATATACGTCTAATCGTGAGATAGATCTTTCAATGGGTTGCACTAGGAAACTTTAGAAAACACCTGCCTCTAATGTTGTTTCTCCGTGATAATGAACTGCAACGATCTGAAATTATGAATCTCAAATTGCATCTTGTTACAGAGGTACAACATTCTTTTCTCTTTCGAATTGTTTTCTCTCCGCTAAATAAGTAATATTTCCCTAGTTTTAAGAAGTTTATTTTATAATATTCACACACCGAAGCTACCGGCAGTGCTCATTAAATTCCGCCACTGTCTCATTCGTGTGAATAATTCCCAGCTTCCGCGATTCTTTTTATATCAGCGTTTTAAGATTAGAAAATAGAAAACGCGAGAAATAAAATAGACCAACGGTCTCCACGAGAGGGGGAGACAAATCGGCGTGAGACTGCACTCACCGATTCACCAGACGTGACCTTCCCGGATTTCTCCTCGGCTGATCGAAGCAATGCGAGCGATTTCTCAGGGGGAACCCGCCAGGACACTACTCCTGCCGCCCTCTCTTTTGCGACCTCTTCGTCTGCCTCGTATGACCGAGATAGTCCTCAGCACCATAACACAATTAAAGGTACCGTCGCGACGGGTGGTTGTTTTCCGTATCACCGCGAGATATACTTCGTCGTTGATTACCCTCCAATTTCACGGCCACGTCTCACGAAACGCCGGGTTTACACTCGCGCTTTACATATCTAGAATTGCGAGGACTCCAACTGACGAGAGCCTGCGGTTGTACTTTCGAAACTATTGCGAGAAGCTAACGTCTCCTTTGCGCATTCGCGCGTTATCGCAATACGATAAGGATTTGTCACTTCGATGACTAACAGGGTCACGTTGAATCTTTGAAAAATGCCGTCTCAGTTTTCAAATCGACGATCTGTCAAGCTTCCTCTCTTCTTTATCTTCAAAATGCCGCAGTCGCGAGGGTGCCTCTCTCATTTTTTTTCTTCACTTGCACTTGCATTCGATAGACAACCAACCCTGTCTTCCACCAGGGATTCTTCAAATCTTTTGACCCAACTCGCCCGATTCCGAAAAAAAAAAAATCTTTTTCGACGGTAAAGCCAACACTTGGTGGACGACCGATGGAGCGTGTCGGTTATCGCACGGTAGCGAAGCTCCACGCCGTGTGGAAGGCTCGCACCATGTCTATCCTCTCTCGCTGAGGGGCCCCGAAGAACGCCTGCTCGCCTGCTCGTCGTCGGTGTCCGCCGGCACCGCTACGTCTGCTCTCACTTTCTCCGTCGAGTAGTTTCATTTCGGTACGTAAAACTCTCTCGCAGTGCCTCCCCACTATGCGTGCGAGGCGACAGCCACCGGCGCCGCCATCAATCCCCGGCATCCGAATTAAGAAAAAAAAAAATTATCCGATGCCTGCGGGGAGGACTCGCGATTGTCCTTCGATGATCCAGAGTGACTCTTCTCTTCTCCTACTTTTCTTCTTTTTATTCGCCATTGGTCTCTTACCAACCTTTCACGTAATATCTTCCAGTACCCAGTGGGAGTGAAGATTTCCAGGAAGGATATGCAGTAACTTTAGAGCAATTTTAACTTTCTCAGAGATATATTTATATATATATATATATATATATATATGTATATACATTATAAATTTTACATACTTTTGCGATAGCGATGATAATGCATTTGAAAAGAAAAATGCAAATATATATTTATATTTTATTTCAAGCCTCGGAGATAAGTATAAACAATATTGATCATCATAAGCAAGCGCGATTAAAATGGGATAACATCTTTTAGAACTTGTAAAGGGTGAACGACATTTGAGTGTCACCGAAACCCACGATGGACTGCCTAATCTCTCACGGCATTGTTCTTTTGTTCGTTAATGACTTTTACAAGATGAGCGAGGTGCAGGTACCTAATTTCTGACGTGCTAGAAAGTTACAGACACCTGACATCTTATTTTATTAATTGAGGTGAGAGTTCGCGCAAATATTCCAAAAAACACGGATGAAACTACATTACGAATTATATAGAAATCTTTACGCAGAAAAAATTTTCATCTCCATCAAACATCTGTAATAGGAAGAATTCGTTAGATAGTGAGCAAACGTCTTATATGTCTTAAATGTCTTATATGAAAATAAAAATCCTTTCATTATAATCGACTTGCTTGTTGCTCCATTAAAAAGGCTCCAAAGATAGTGCATTTCTGACTCGCAAAACTTTTGCACGCTTTACTCAGTTGCTATGAATATTTAAGAAACAGATCGAGACAACTGCAGTCGACTATTCTGAGAATGAGCGTTTTATCGACCATTGTTTTAAAAAGAGCGTGAAAAAAGGTACACTTTTCTTGAATTTTCTGTTTTACAAGTATATTCTTACGTATATATATTTTTAGTAAATGCATTTCTCAAATTGTTTAATTAAGCTAATTAATAGAACATTCATGCGATCTAAGTTGATGCTATTTCAAGTCGACTTGTTTGTAAAGTTACGAGTTTCGACAAATCCTTAACTCATTAAGACTAACAATTCAGCCTATTAGAAAAAAAAACGCCGTTTTATCCGGGACATTTTCCCCTGCGAATTTACGATGGGCATCAGGAAATTGTTGTGCCGTAAATTATTATTTAAGCGGCGGAGAAAGTCGGTGACAAGTTGAAGAAAGACGATGGGACAATTGCAATAAGATTATTTTTCGGCGTAAAGCTCTAATGTGCTACTGTCATGCTCGGATTCGCGCGGAAATGAATTGCGATTATCCCGAGATTCGCCCGCAAACTTTGTAATTGCGATCGACGAACGATGACGAATTGTCCTGATCGCCTTCTGAGATCAACCGCCGTCGAGGTATCGTAACATTCCTGCGCGCTGATCGTGTAAATTGCGGATCTCGTGGATCCGTTTCGATAATGTTGCGATTACAAGAACGTAAGTCGAGAATCCGCATTAATTCTGCAAAAAAACTGAGAAAGTGATATTTTATGACGAAAATGTGTGAGCGTTGATTCATCAGTCGATTCATCAGATTATATGATAACTTTGGAATCCCAATTTTTTTTAAAGTGAACAAATTTCTGACGACATTTAACTTACAGAGCTGATTCAAGAGATCTGTGCAATTATAATTAAAATGAAATCAAAAGATTATACTACAAAAAGTTTGAAATGCAAGTCATTATTTATAATATATGGTTTAAGCGTGTCGAAAATTTATGTAAATTACATTCTAACTGAAAACGAAAGTAAGCGATGCTACATACGTCATGTACGACGCGTTATTAGCTCCTTTCTCCTTTTTGACACCTTCGACTAAGACATCGGTTGTATCTTGTTACATGAACTATCTCTTTGCGTGAATGATCCGGCTGACCATAGTAAGCTTGAAATGTATGTACATCCGCATTAGTGAGAGTGACAAAACGAACCATTAAACATACGGGATCGAGTTCCAACGAAGTGATAAATTCCTACTGCTCGTAATTAGAAATTTAATTTCAAAGATTTAATTTGATCTTTTTGCTGTAATATTTTAACTTTTAATTAATTTTTCATGTTACCAAATGTATGATGCTTTTCTTGCTTTAATACAACATAGATAAATAAAAAGCTAATTAATGTGGCTCGTTAACGTCAGTGAATTGAATCTATTAGAAAGAAAAAAAATCGGCATAAGGAATGCGCTGAATTAAAATCGAAAGTGTTCTTCAACCAGATCTTGTTGTAGAGAGCGACTCGCGATGCAAGAATGTCGCTACTGGAAACGTACTGAAGGTGTGCAACTGGAAATGTACTGAAGGTGTGCAACTGGAAATGTACTGAAGGTGCGCAACTGGGTCGAAACCGGAGAGTATCGCGAAATCATCAATGCTTCTTTTATTTATCTAGATAAGTCGCCTAGCACCCGCCTCTGGAGTCAACCAAGTATAACTTTCTCCGTGAACTTCGAAAGTCCGGTGTATCCATCGCGTTTATCGCGACTCCGCGACAGGTTCACGAACAAATTATGTCTCTCACCGCCGGAAGTCGGAGAGTTTCTTCTTCTTCTCTTCTTTAGATATCACTCTCTATAACGACTATTACCCCGCATGGAATAAGAGAAATTTAGATCTTTCAGAGTTTACACGTTTATAATATGTAATAAGCAAACAAGCTTGGATGATCAAAATTTCGTTTATCTTGTTTTAAACTTTTAAACTTATTTACAAGTAACACTTATTTACAGTATTTACAGTGGCTTTACTTTAAAATGTTTTAGACATTATTTCGTAATTAAAGTTATGTCGGATTGCATGTAATACATAGAGATCCTCTCAAAAGATTGGAGAACACAAGTTGTTAACTGCTTCAGATGCGTGCAAAGTGTACTGTTTCAGATGCGTGCAAATTCATAAATTAATAAGAAAATATTAACTATTAAAACTTTAATATTAAACATTAATTTAAAATTAAAAATTAAAATTTAATATTAAATTTTAAATTAAATATTAAAAAAAAGAGAAAAAGGGGACAAACAAGGCCACGTATCATTGCGCAACGCTAAGGAAGCCCAAGATACCTGAATGCAATTAGGCGACAGTGCGACATTGTACAGTCTTTTGCGTATACGAGGTCTGTTCAAAAAGTATCGCGAATTTTGAATTTCCGCGGGCTACGTATATTTGATTTTTGATTTTTTTGTAGCGTTATGTTGGTAC
>VBVQ01001084.1:0-20753 GCA_011636635.1 Tetramorium simillimum
CCTCCTCTTCCCCCTCCCCCCGTCCATCCCAAGACGGCGGGGCAGTTGAAACGAGGATGGAATGGCCGCAGCCACCGACACGCCACGAGTCGTTAAGTCCATTCCGTGGTTTTAATGCCGGCACTAACTTCGCGAGCCCATTCCTCCGTCGTTCCGCTCTATCCGGCCGAGGAGCCTCGTCTTTCACCCCCTTCGCCGCTCTTTGCCCGCTCTTCGCCGCCTCCGGGCCGTTCGTGGGCCGCACCCTTGTCAACCCCAATCCTCGCACATATTTTTCAGCCCTTGGCCGCGTTACAAATTCGCCCGCGAGTTGGCTGTCGTTCCCATCGGCAAGAAGAAAACGTCACGCCGACCGACGAAAATCGGCCCTAATTATCGCTGATGGAATACCGTAGATTCTACGACGTCAACATGCGTAGTAAATCGCTGTGGCTCGCAAAAGTGAAAAAGAAATTAAGATATCTCCTGGATGACGGAAAACGAGTATAAATCTAAATAAAAATATTAGATCCATTGAAGAACTTCTCGATAGTCTGAATAATTCGATATTGCTACGCGTGTCGAAAGAAAGTATAGGAGTTGCATGTGAAATATGATATGAAATGGATGTTGCAGCAGTAAAAAATACTGAAATATATTTTTTTTTGCTATCATTGCGCTATTTAATATTTTTGTCAAAATTGCTGCGTATAATCTCACAGTTTCCTACGGTTTCAAGAATGCGAGAATTATCAAGAACTGATGACTTTAGTGGTTTAATTCTTTGATTCAAAGTACAGTTGCGTCGCGCAAACCGCGCGTTTGTCATTATTCCGAAAGTCGAGAGCAATTAACGTAAGTGTCGAATGGGTCGACCGGAAATTAAAATACTTCTATGTCAGGGAATTTCTCCGTCTCCACGGAGAAGGAAGAAGTATGTTAAACACGCGTCGGGCTCGCATGCCAAAAAGGAAGAATGATCGGTCGATCGGTCGGTTTGCTCGTTAGGAAATATCCGATACGGTATTCGTGGATATGAGGAACGCGTCATTGGTCACGACGATCGACGCTCGAGCCAGAAACACGAATTTTCTTCGGATTTCTCGCGCAGGAGGCGCGGCAGGAGTTACACGCGTGGACGCCGTGATACGACCCGAGCGAATGCTGGCGTCGTTGGAACGCCGGAAATTTACAGTGCTCGCAATAAAATCCTCGTTAAACCATTACATCGATCCGTAACGGCTGCACGCGCCGTCAATCCGACAACTTCGAGGAATTCGATTGTACGTAATTTGTCCATTTGACATGTGACCAAACACAAATTTCACTAATAGAATAATTAATATTTCATACACATTAAATAGAACATACGCGCAAGCTCTAATGAAATAAATATAATAAGCGTGTATGTGTATATACATATACAGGATTTATTATAACATGTGGCATTCACTTCAGCGATGGACGAGAGATACAAAAGTTTAAAGTTAAAAATTTATAAAAATTGATAAAAAATGGACCAAAAGTGTCACTGTTTTGTCACTATTTTTTCTAATCACCGCTGATGTTGTCCCGCACATGTTATGATGCATCTTGTACATAAACGTATTACGTATGTAATGTCTCCAATTACATTAAATATGCAATCAAATAAAGCACTTTTATTTCTATGAAGATAAACTATGACGATAAACGTATGACGATTTTTATTCTTGTTGGGAAAAAAGCGATATCTCTCGCCCATTCGAAAATTCACGAAATGTGCACGGTTATGCAATAGGTTACGCAATACGAAATCTCTGCGCATAATTCCTTCTATCAGTAAGACGGTACTGTGGATCCGAATATAAAAATAAATTTACAAGGCAAACTCGAGGCAGATTCCAAACATATTCTCAGGATCCGCAATAAAACCCTCGTTAAGATGACGAATGTCCCTGAAAAGTTTCGCCGGGCGTTCGGTTAACGATGAGTTTCCTCGCTCCAATCCGCGAGCATCATTTTCCATTTATCGATATTCTGGACTGCTTTAAATTAAATCACGCGGCCCCGTTTCCGTTCTCGACTCCTCTCTTCCGCCTTTCCCGCGAGTAGAATGGCGGAATCGACTTTACGCCTCATTATCGCCACGATGTTTCGTTCAAATTAATGGGAAAAATACAAAACTTTCTTGTAGAACGCTTATTCCGCTTTGAATAAAGTTAATTCAAACAAACTGCTGTAATTCGGTTAACGAGTCATTACAGACGAGACCTCTCTTCCTATTTCCATACTTGGTGATTTCTATCTGATTCACAGTAACGCAGTTATGCATTGTTATACGTCTCGAAATTGATAATTAAAATACCAGATTACCAATTAAGGACTTGATACAAAGAAAATTCTATTGATAATGTAAAAATATATGAGTAAATTGCTCCTTTTTATCTCTTGCAATAAGCGGAGATACATCACGCAAAATTAACTCATGGAAAACCGAGTGCAAGTTGACCTCTTCGACTACCTTTCTCATTAATCATTCTGGCTTCTTAGCTTCTTTCTTCTGAGCAAAAAAGATGTTTTACGTGAACGACTTAAAAAAGGAGATTGAAGATGCGAAATCGAAAGATACAGAGAGAGAGAAAGAGAGGAGCAAAGAGAAGGAGAGTGAAAGAAACACCCACACACACACATATATATAATATAAAAGCTCTTACGTGAACAAATATATATATATATATATTTCTTTTCTGTCAAGCACATGTATTTGAACAAGATATATATTATTGTATATTAATTGTATATTATTTATTGTATATTAATAATATGTATTATTAATAACATATGTGAAATATTGTAATTTTTAAAAATATAATAAAACAAAAAACAATTATTTTGTTAATATCCCTTTACTTTTCCATGACTATACATAGTTAAACGAATGAATTTGTAAGTCTCGTAATTTTTATAAATCCGAGTTTAAAGATTTTAAAATAAAAATTAAATTTTTCAAAAATTGATAAGTATCAAGAGAACATAATCAGCGAGGAGGTCGCACTATCTTAAATTCCAAGAATTTTCTAAATTTCCGAGAATGAGATTTCAATCAGCGAAAATCGAATCATTTGAACAATTTTGCGCGAATGAATAAAAGTGGACACAACGGATATTCTTCGGATAATTTACGACGTAATGGAACAGAAAAACAAATCGCACCTCTTCCACTAGAATGGTAGAAAAACTGAACAACCAGGATTGTTCGTGCGCAGCTGCGATAGTTTCCACTCTCAAGGTTCGCGAAAGTTGGCGGCGTGAAAACCGCCTTGGCTTATCCTGTCCGTACAACTTAATTTCTCTTATTTATCTCGAAATACCGTTGGTATCCGAATTTTCCATTAACCTGCGACCTCTACGAAGTCAAGGGGCTTAAAGCGCGCACCCAGGTGATTTTACAGGCTAATCCAAATTAATTGACCCCTAAACTGTAGGGGGGGGGGGAGATTCGGAAGAAGGTAGCGACTTAAGTTATATCAAGCGTTAAATCAAGAGCTACGTCATTCCTCTCTCATATGTATGTGTACATACATGGATGTATTATAAAAATGCAAAATAAAAAAATAAAAGATATATGTATAATTATATGTATAAAATATAAAAAAAATAAAATATAAAGTAATATATAAACAGAATTTTTTGTAAAAAGATTATATATAAGTTTTTGCGAAATATAGGTGTTTAAGAGAATCGTTCTCTCTTTCCGTTATAATCCATCCTCAAATACATCGTCGACTTATCACGAACTTCGTTTGCACTTCACGTGTATAATTGATAACGTCATGCATACGTAGCCGCGCTATGTTATCAATTAAGAACGTAGAGACATACGCGAGCGAGATTAATCAAGAAACCTCAATTAGGAAATTAATATTGCCTGGCTCGCAGGCTACGTTTATATACTTTGTCATCGCGCGATTGCACCTCGTCACTCGGCATATCCCCATTTTCATTTGGCAGGACGCGAAGCTTTAATGCTTACCTGATGTAACCTTAATCCCCAAAATTTATGCCGCAGCGACTCGCTGGCGAAACGAATGACCAGGTGCTGGCTTGCAGCGTTGTCCCCGGTGTAATTAATTAATGAATTAATTAATTAAACAAATACCTCTGTCGACTCGCCGCACACAACGCTTTCGCCACACTAGTGAAGATCTCGAAAGAAATGTTAACTATTTGACATTTTCCTTGAATCGTTTTATTCCTACAGAAATCTTCCAAACACGTTAAGCACGTTTAATATCAATGCTTTCCTTTGTAGACTCGCAAAAATATTACGTCATTCTACATGAAATAAAATTCAAGCTATTTCGCTTTCTTAAAGGAATATTACGCGAGACGCATACAGAAGTTAATCGCGTTCTGTCTCTGAATTCTTTGTTACGTTGAAAATTAAATCGCAACATACGCTTAAACATATCTCGGACTGTTAAGAACATGATTCCTTGCCAGGCGCGCGTGTCAGCATGTTGCGCGGCTTAATTGCTCCTCATATTACGTTTAAGAGTTCCCGGAGTTGTGTATTACACATATAAACGGATACATGTAAACGGTTAAGTCCGCTCATACGAGTTAATGCAAGCAGCTTCCATTTTCCGTAACTAGAACGAATTAGTTGCAAAAGAGTATCATGTCCGTTGCAAGAAAGAATCCACGTAGCTAGAGAGACGCTAGATATTTGTTACTTTTTTCACACGATAATAGTGTTATTTAATTTAGAAATTATTTATATCCTCCCCAGAGTCTATTTTAATCTATTTTAATATTGTATAAACTGTAAACGTAAAATTAATGATTAAAGAAAAGACGATAACATGCACCGTATACTGTGCAAATGCATAAACTTTCATAAACAAGGATTTACATCGATGCGCGTAAAAATGCAAAACGGCTGGAACACCAGCTTGGTTGCTCCTCGATAGCGATGAATCTCATCTTACGCGATAACTTTTCGCAATAAAGAGTTAAGTTACACGCGAAAAAATTTCGCATGCCGAGAACAAGCGGAGAAAGGCGCGCGCGTCGCGTAAAAAAAAATATTGTAACACGGAAATTTACGCGGTTACATCGCGAGTTATCACCATTGATATAATAACCACTGCATTGTAATTGCTAAAATAAAAAGTTAAGAGATTCTATACACGGAAGAGTTCCTACGTTCTTGGAGCAATGCTTTGCGATGTTGAATTTACGATCGACACCTCTGAGGAAAAGAAAAACAACATTCTTTCGCGTTTTTCTTCTGGCGTTGTGCACGTTAATCCGTCTTTCGTTCTTTCTCAACGAGAACTATTAATAAAGCGCGTGTTTATCTTGAGTCGCGATTTCTCCCCGGCGCGGCGCGGATATAAATGCGCATTAATCAGCGGACGCTTGCACAGCGCGGCATAATTAAGAACCGCGTACTAGTCCCTGTCTTTTCGTACGTGTTACTTTCAACCGACATTCAATTTACTCTGTGTGATCGAATGTTTTTCACAGACTCGAGTCACTCTCGCATGTGACATAATATTCATATTTATCCGATTTCCGTCACGAAACCATATGAGCTTGCATTTAGTGAGAAAATATATGAATTCATTTGCGAGAGTATTTTTTACTGGATACGTAATTTAAAATTGTACAACAGGTACAACATTGTACAACTGCTGGATTATCAAAATGGAAGAAAATAATAAAATGTGTTTTCAGTTACGATGAGAATGCCGGTAACGGTAATTTTGTAACGGAAATATTATCACGAAAGGAATAAAACTTATTTCAACGAATGCGATTTTAACTCTCGCGACGTGGCGATTTTATCTTCATATTTATACAATTCCCCTCGGCACGCATCCGGGGGGTTTGTTCAACCCCCCGGTAACTGCGTAACTCGCGCCGCGGCCTCTCGACTTGTATTTTCCTCTTTTTAACCGTAGATACTTGCCGACATAATTCCCGCCAATTCCTTTCGTCCCCGAAGGATAGACCCGCTGCGAGACTTCGCACTTTGCCGGGAGGCTCTCTCCTCCATTATAATGAAATCTCCGTCGTTTCCCCGACGGAGCCGCGCGGCGTACAACATCGAGCGAGCAGCCCCCGGAATTTTTCGATTTTCCACGGCGCGGCGCGCAGGGGTCGTGGTGGCGTTACCGAGGGGGAGCCGTCGAGTAAATTGAAGCGATCCATTATATGCCGGTGCCGCGGGGAGGAAGAGGGATTGGTAGCCAAGTTGGGTATCAGCAAAGGGTGGAGGAGAATTGTCCGAGACAGGTTCGGAGACAGCGTCGTGAATGAACGAGAGCTAGGATACCGCAAAAGAATCGCTCGTAATTATCGGCACCGTAAAACGGCCCGACGCGACGCGTGCTTGTTAGTCAGCTATTAGTCGATTAAAACGCTCGCATTGTTCTTCTCTTTTTTTTTTCTTGCAAAAATTATAAAGCCGTTGACCGTTTCGTAATCTCCTTTTTACGATACGAAAAGAGAAGGCAACTAAATAATATAATCTGTCGAATATTTGAAAGAAATTACGCTCGAAAAAAATCATATCACGTAAGAATTGAAAATTTAGAAATATTTACATTGCAACATCAACATTGTTTTCACAGCGCAATTATGCGTCGAATTATTTTTTCACGGACTCACAAATTATCGTAAACGCCGGCCTCGCTTACATAGAAATTCCGAATCGATGACTCGCTCGCATGTATTATTAACCGTAGTACCCGGCAACACGGCTATCCGCGTTCTCTCATACATCATCCCTGCGCACTCGGTGATCCGTCATTAAAATTGCAACGAACCATAAGACACGCACTTTGCGAAAGAGTGCTATTAAACTTGCAGAGAATGTCGTATCGAACTAATAATTATCTTAATTCGCGCGATTCTCATCGAGATGACTAAATCACATTAAGGACTGTTTGAGTCACGCGTATGTCGTTAAATCCGATTGAATCTTCAACGAAACAAAATTTAGTATCTCGAGATGCGCTGTTAAACGATTTTGGATGTCCGCGACCTCGTAAATACATTAGATAAAAAGAATTTCGATACAAATGCGGATAATTAATGTTGTAATGACTAAAAAATATAATAAATGTTTTTTATTATTTCGTAATAAGCATAATTTCTTTTCGTGATTGAACCTACATTTCAAATAATCGCGCTTTAATTTATTTCTGATGAATACGTTGCAAATCATCACGCAAATGCAAAGTAATAAAATTCCACAAACACGCAATTAAGTTTAAAATTCTATTCAAAAACAAAGAAATTTGGCGAGTTTAATCGCGGAGTTACGAGAAATAAAGCACTAACAGATAGAAGAATGATGACAACGTTGTGACGTATACAATTGTCTTATATTTTTTCTGATGAAATTTCGCGGTCAATTCGAAAGACCGATAGATGGATAGACAAGCATTATCTCCTTTCTAGCCCGGAGCCATGCGATTAGCCGTATAGACGAACCTGTATCAGCCTTGACCTCCTCCTCGCCCTTTGGACCGACTTGGCCAACACCGAAACCACTCGAGAAGCCCATTTCCGTCCGTCGTCACGGCAAATTGCATTTTCTCCTCGTGATCGCTCGTTATCGCTGAAAGAAGGGATTATAGCGGACGGAAAGGGATAAAGCTGCGGGTTCCACGAACCAGGAGGCTGCAGAACGTCGAAGAGAGACACGAGAGATCTCGACGTCTCTCATTGCGTTTTATTTTTGTCTTCTCGACTTATCTACCATTTTTCTAATTCTCGCCTCGCTTCTTCCTTGCTTTGCCTCGTATTAAGTTTCATCTTTGAAATAAAACGGTTACGGATTCGCGATTAACATCAGAATGTTGAATTTTACATCGTGTTACGCATAATTTTCTTCATCGTCGGTGGATTATTTAGTAGTAGTCACCACAATATAGATAAGTAGCGGAAAAATTGTAAAATTGAAACGAATGTATAATCGTTTACTCTTCTCGATGATGAAATTGATTAATATATGCTTGCTAAGTGCAAACTAGCGCTTTCATTTAAAAATAAATAATTTTAAGATTACCCCCCCCAAAAAAAGAGAAAGAAGGTAAAAATAGGAAAGATTGGATAGATCTAATAAAGATTATGATACTCTCTGAATTATTGTTACGTCTTGTTTTTCAGCGGCTCAAAGCCAAAAGTTAGCTATTGAGTCTTTGCGAAATGTTTCTAATGGCAACAACACGTTCGTAGATTATCAATCTCCAATTCCGAGGTCGTTAGATACTTACTTACCTACTTATGACCTACCTGTACCTGAAAATGAAATATAAGTTTGTCGGAACGTGTCACAGTTTGCCGAATCGAATATACATAACGACTTTGTAGGATCATCAATCTAGCCAATCGTAGAAATTCTTCTTTACAAAGAACATAAAATATTCCAATCACGTTCATAAGTAAAACAATAAATCATTTTCCATTTTGTTGTTTCATATAACGCGCGTATCTAATTCAATGCGGATGGCGCGAGAAAGGAGACGGAAGCAGGAGAAAGGCGATTATGTTGACGAAGAATAAAGAGACTTCACGATTCAGTAACGTCATCTTTTATCTTCGTTTTGTCAGGCACTGCGTTATATTCGCTTCTACGCGACGTGCAGTCGCAATATCGCGCAAGTAACAACGAGCAAGTAAAACATATGCATAACGTAGCGTAATTCATTCGCTTTCGCCATTACGACGAGCCGCCATCGAAACGTAATACAATTCCAAAATTCGCCCGGCTCGTCGCGTCGCGCATTTAACGATCGTAATTACACGATCGTAATTGTACGTCCTAATAATCGCACAATAGTAACTGATAACAATGAATAGTCATCGGGGCATCGAGACGAGACATCGTCGTCGGCAACACGTCGGTGCAACAATGACAAATGATAAAATATCGTCTCACAACGGTAACATTAACGACGCAACAATAACAATAATTTTCATTACTACTATTATTATCGATATATAATTAACATTATTCGCATCTATTTCGCATCTATTGTCAACAATTAAACTATGAAAAATGATAACATCATTCTCTCCTCACCTTATCGCGCGCGCGCGCGCGCGCTCTCTCTCTCTTTCTCTCTTTTTACACTTTTCCCACATGTGTGTCCGTGTATCGCTATTTTCACACATATACATATATACATTTGTCAAGAAACCACAGATACCTCGCGGATCAAGAAGGATCTTAAATAGAAAAATAAAGGGTCGGGATAAGATGCAAGACCTGGCGATATTGTAGAGAAGAGCGAGAGGTTTTTTTCCTCGCAATAAAATACCTGTGAAAATATATATTCCTCGCACGCACCGTCCCTATTGCACTTATTCGCTTATGTCTGTTGGTTATATATCCTACCGCATTTCGCACGTTATCATAGAGAGGGCTGCGGAAAATCGAGAGATCGGAAATCTCTCCCTTCGCGTGTCGAAGCGATTTCGCACGGCGGAAAACGCCTTTTCGCGTTCCGAGAGTATTGACTTACACGCGCGCTCGCCTCGAGATACGAGATTGGCCGGAATATGCTCTCGCTCGCGCGACGCCTGGAGATTTCGCCATGCTCGCGAGGCGTGCGCGCAATTTTGCATCGAGAGGACCGCGCCCGGGGAGACGTCACGGCGAAACACACACGCGATCCTCCGATAATCCTCGCCATCTCCATTTCCGCGAGACCGCGGTGGAGCGGCGGAGCGGTAGAGTGGGCGGCGAGCAGATGACAATTCGACGTAATTGCAACCTCAATCCAAGTTAATCAGGGTTCTTCGAAATGATAACGATCATCTCTCCCTCCCTCGAGCATGTATACGAACTGTTACGGTGCACGCTTCACGTTGTCGATGCGATACGCCGCGCCGGCATTTAGATTCGTCGTTCGCGTGACACGCTTATGACACCGTTAACCATCAACCGTCAGTGAGCGAGCGAGCGCGGCGTGCCCGACAAACAAACGAACGAACGAACGAACGAACGAACGAACGAACGAACGAACGAACGAACGAACGATAAACGTGCACGGCACATGCGGCGACAGGGAAAAGCCGGTGGAACTGGCTTATCAGGATGTTATGTACAGCGCGAATGCGTGTTAAAACACGCGACACGCGCGATTCATTGCGAGCGCGTGCTCGTCCTCGGCCTGGTCTGCGCCGATGTTTTATTAACGAGGCGGTGAAACTCGGTCGCAGGGAAGCCCGCGTGCCCGAATGCCAAAATAAATACCGATATCAAGCTTTCTACGAAGAAATGTTGTGGCTGCCAAAAACCTGGATTTACCGAAACCGAGAGCAAGAAAAGAGAAAAGGATCGTGTCTCAAATGATGCGAATGACGAGAAGAACGTGCGCACTCAATCGCCGCGCCGCGCCGGTTCCTTCTGGATTTCTCATCTCTCGCGTGAACGTTCAGTCGCGAAATTCAATAATCTTGCTTTAAAAAGTGGTACAATGCCGACGTCGCGAGAGGCTGCACAGGCGAGAGAGCTCGCGTCATCTCGCGCGATCGCATATTCCATTTCTGGAATTTTCAATCTTGTTCTCTTCGGCATGTAACATGTATACGCACGCACGCGCCACACACACACACACACACACACACATACACACACACACACAACGCAATTCATCGCGGTACTGCCTTTTATTTATGACCGACGCACCTGCTCGTACTCTTTCCCTCTCTTCGCTTTTACTCTCGTTGTTGCACCGTTATGCATGCAAACGATACCACGTTGTGATGCAGGACTTACGAATTTGTGACTGACAAACTTGACAACCCATTTCGGCCTGCAAACGATATCCAAGAGATTGAATTTTCTAATTCAGCCTATCAGCGAAAGAGACTCATAGAAACATGACATCGATCTACGTCTAATTACAAGTCGACGTGATATTAACATGAGGAATTTCGAAACTTCTGAAATTGCTCCTCGAGGAACTTTGAAAAGCATTATATACATGCTATTGCTATAGTTAATAAAAAATAACAAGAGTCGTGAGTTGGAAACTGTGTGGGAAAAATGGAAACTTAAAGAATAAAGAAATTTAACTCTCTGAAATGCCAATGAAGAATTCAACTATCTTTAGCGATATAAAAAAGCGGATAAAAAAAAGGAAAACCAAGAGAAAATTTCTTGTTAATTTAAGATTGTAAGCACAATTCAAATCTTCTGTATTTTAGAAATTATTTCCATGATATCAATATGCACTTGGGGAATGTTATAACCGGAAATACATGAATAGCTACGTTGAAGTAAATTTCCAATACGTCTTCCGCAACGTGCTACTGCACATTGCCGTGAAATTTCGTTCCGGTAGAAATTAGTTTCGTTCTGGGTTTAAAGGTAGGCGGCACTCTCTAAATGGCGTACCTCCGGGGCATGACCTATTTCGAAGCTCGTTGGCAAACCAGTTACGCCTGCTAATCATTATTGCATACTTAACTTTCGTTGTGTGACGGCAGTAGCCCTTGGCACTTTAAGTTGGTAAAAATCGCGACTCTCTCGACATTAAAAAAATAATGTCAACATCAACTCCATTTTACTCCATTTTACTCCATTTTACGCCTCGGCGAAATCATTTAGCAATTATTAAACTCAATCGTCGAACGTTTCATCATAACGGAGACGGCTGTGCGTCTTTTTAATTTCTCGTTAATTGGTATCAGGGGTTAAAGAGGGGGGTAAATCTGACGGTGTCGACAAGTCCCCCACGTTTGTACAAAGCGACGAATATTCCGCACGACGCTCGGGGCCGAGCGCGAGCAATCACGCCCCCCCGCCTGATGAACGGTCCTGGCAGACTCCCTTTACGGGGACACGTCCCCGCGAAGAAAGTTCTTCGCGAGCCGCCGAATCTGTATTTACCTTTGGCGCGCACCGTGTACCCGGATTATTTATTTTTCCCCGATAGTTACACAGAACCGAGGGCAGCGAGGGTTTTGGCGCCTCCCGCTATTTCGTCGACCGGCGGCGACGGCGACGGTACCACCGTCGAATCGTTACGTATTCCGCGTCACGCGTCTCGTGCGCGGAATTGCGAGTTGGCACGATTTCGCGAAAGAATATTTCGTCAACTTTGATAATCATTCGAAATTTCTCCCGCATTAACTCTACGTTCAATTCTGAAAGAACGAGTATAGGAGTGTCACGGTCCTCCGCACACTTGTAAATTCTTCAGTTAATTCAGTTTTCGAACGAAAATCAGGCCAATATAGTCGTTCTAACTGTAACGTAATGTAAATGATGAAAAAAATTAAGAGATTTTTCTTTGGAAAAATTAAGTTTTGGGAATAAATAAAGAAATATTCTTAATTTCAAAACACTATCGACACTATCCGACACTATCGAACGAATATTTAAAAACTTGATAATTAAGCTTTTGAGCTAAAGAAAAGTCAATTTCGAAGTTATCAGACAAAAACTCACACCTGGCAGATATAATTGATAATATCCGGACGCTTTCTGTAATTTTTAACATTTTACAAGCCGAGGACGCGCAAATTCAAAAGGCCTAATTTATTCCTCACTCTCTATTTTCAACTTCCACGCCCCTTCGTTTACACCTTTGATGTTCGCCGAGCTCTCTCGCAACTGGAATTAACCATCAATTAATCAACAAGAGCGCACGTCGACAACGCTAATATAAAATTATTTGTCACACCGGCCGTGTGTATGCGACAACAGTGTGTGATAAATTCATACGCCGCGAACGGAATGATTTGTTAATGGACGTATCAGCCTCGGGGCATTGCAGCTTGCCCCGCGAGCGGCAACTGCAGTTGCCGTGGCAGTCGGCAACGTTTTGCTCGTTTGTTCCGTCACGCTTTGCAGGCAGCCGCGAGAAACAGACACCGCCGTACGACACAGTGCCTCTCCGGCGCGACTATGCTCCGACGTGCTATGTAATATCGTTTGCGTACATCTTGCAGGAGAGTGGCAGACGCGAGAGTACGCTGACGCGATCGCGACGAGGAAGCATCCTCGAGATGACTTACAGATTTTATCAGTACACCAAAAACTTGCGACCTGCGCGAAGTGGATATCATCGTGGGTACAAAAATATGTTTCTATAGATATCTTACACACAACGAGCGCCTCGAAACCCAGAACGACCAAAGATGCGTTTATTTAACTCTCTGCGGCTCGGAAGTTCGATGGGAAAGTCTATATACAGATATGAGAACTTTGTTCTCTCTTTTATTCCCAAAGTCTCGGAACGGCATTGATTGTTCTGGTTTCGTGACGTGTCACGATACATATTCTAAATGTCATTTATCGCGAAGGATCGATTTAAACTTAATCTGGAAAAAGTCGCGGGCGCCTATCGTCGCACAGTTGCAATACATACTTTCGATTATTATAGTAAAGTATCTCCCATCAAGCGAGGTCTTGATTGAACTGTCATCATCATTTACTTAAAAATGCCATTTTTTTTTAATAAAAAAGATTTAAATGTAATTACGAGCGTTTCTTATAATTTACGAGTTACCGAGAATATATTTTTTTTCACGAAAGAGAATTCTTTGTCTGAGGATTAACGCGCGAAGGCAGCGTGTTGCATCTTCTGTACATAGTCCACGTCCGGAATATCTAAGCTATCACTTTCCACGTAATTTAAGTAGATAAACGAGATGAAAAAATACTTAATCAAGAAAACAATTTTTCAAGGCTACGTACTGCATGAATTAATATCACATATCATCAATAATTATTAATATATCATGATTAAATTACATGTCAAAATAATCTACTAAATGACATGTAACCATTATCTATTAACATGTTCGCTGTTACCACTCGCGGTTTGGATGTAGTGATAGTTTAAACATTCTATACGTAGATTATTATTTTCCTGCTGGAGAATATAAAATATTTATATGTTTCTAATTGGAAAATTATCTACAATATACAGCCAGTCGCAGAAAATTGAAGAAAGAAAAGTCTTGTTTCCATGATACGAGAGAATATTGCCTTTCTCCCCTTATTTTTACTGAAATAACATTTTGTTTGAGTTTAGATTTAAACGTATTAGAAAAATGTGCCATATAATTGGTAAACAAATTCTTGTTTACCAATTAATCTATTGTGAAAATTTAATTTGATCATCAGTCGCTAAACTCGTGTCTAACATTCAGCAACTTGATTTAAATATGCGCACACACACACACACACACACACACACACACACTCACAATACGGTCTCTTGTCCTTTTCAACGTTCTGCTTTACGGCTGTTTAAATTTTCTCTCGCACTCCTGGAAAATAGGTGATACCTTAATTACTGCCTTTCGTAACGAACCGTCGACGATTTATCGACGGTAGTCCAGGATCGAACAATTATCGATCTTGGCTCGAGGCGACGTGGATCGGGCTATGTGGGTTACAGTCGACGAACGCAAAGCGAGACGAGGCAAGCGGTGAAATCAAGGCCCGTCGCACAAAAGCCGCCATGTGCTCAAGCCGCAGCCCGCTGTAAGCAGCATACGAGATACGGCTCGATGTGCACACTACCGGAGACAATAATTATCAGCAAACTTTATAACGAACTTGGACATAGTACCCGCTCATCCGTTACGAGTTCCCGCCGGAATCGATGTCGTCCCAATATCGACGTCGACATTCTCCTTGTCGCGAATGACGGACGATTAATGGCAGATCGCGCGTAAGCCTTCTCTATCTCTGACTCTCTCTCTCTCTCAATCTCTATTTTTGACATTTGCGAATGCTCAGATCGTTGGCTTAATATGCGACTTCCATGATACTTGTTAATTTTAGAATGACACGAAGAGATTTTATTACAAACTGTTTCGACTGTTAGTTTATCACTATGGCATGATTTCAATGCTATTTGCTGTTTCTATAATCATATTCTTTGACTACTGAAAAATGTCATCTATGAAATAATAATGGCAAGAAAAGATCCGTGATCGTGTAAATGGAAATTTAATAACTTTCGGGATGATAATTTTTAAGACACGAATTTTTATCGAATCGAAAATTTACTGCGAAGGTAATTTTCTAATTATTAATATATAATATAAATCTTACATGTGTTGCGTATCGCTACGCATGTAAATAAGAAATCTTGATATTGCTTAGATATTCGTATACGCGCTCTAATACTGAAAAATCGAAGGGTATATTTTCGAAAATATCTTTCTCGACATTTTTACGAAGGCACTTGGATATTATTGCTACGTTTAATAAATCAGAGATTAAATCGAACCTTAAGACGCTGCAGTCAATATTCCGCTTGTTCGTTTCGCAGTTGGAATATTTTTTTGCGCGCAATAGAACTTATTCCCGAAATTTATTTTTAAATTTCTGTCTCAGCATATTCAATGCATATTTCCTAACTTTATAAATCGAAGCAACGTTACACCGTGCGATTATATATTTCACCGATTCTATCTGTCGAAGATATCGGGAGAAAATCTTTTATTAAAAATATTCTATATCGCACCATCTCTTCCCGGCACGTCTCACGTCACACGCTCGCAACGAAAATAATTTTCTGATTAAGTCTAATATCATAGTGAAGTACGAAACTGGTACTTTTACGAGACGTTCTCGTTCTTCGACTTTGCAGTCCCGAAGTGGTCGTGCGCGGCGCTGCCGTGAACGTTTAGGCTCGTCTCAAGCGCGACAAAAGCGCGTCCTTTGTGGCATTGACATAATATACAACGCACGCCAAGACGCCACGCCGTTCATCCGTGTAACGGCCAGCCGTTCGTAGAATCGTGACAGCGAGCCCTCCGCGTTCCTCGCAACTGGAACGACCCTGAACTCCTCCTCCGTCGTCCGGCAATGACGACTTTCACCGCCAACTTGGAGAAACCCCGAAGCCGCCGGCTGGTCCGACCGAAAACGCCCGATCGCTTCTTGAGTTCTCATCGTCGACCCGAGAAACGTCCGTCCGATCCTCGTGCTCGATCTCCAAGGACGCGAAACGCGCGAACTTGACACGTTCTTGTCACAGCAATTTTCTCTATCGGCCTTCTCGGTGGTTTCCCAGCTTGAAATGGTCTTCGAAAGCGCTCTCGTTGCCCGTGGTTAACGAGGAGATATATATATATATATATATATATATATCCAAACCAGTCACATCATATCGGTAATATCATATTAAATGACCAAAGAAAATAATGTTGCAAAAATAATTCGCTAGATATATTTTTAATGATTATGGGGACCACTGGGGTGATACGTGGCAGGTCTGCAAGGTCCGATGAGTATACATTCGTAATCGCGAAAGTGTGCCGACCATTGTGATATCTCCATGGGAACATTTTAACCGTGGTATCCAGTCTTCTTGTTCGTCTATATAATTATCTTTATTTATATTGGACCAAGTCGTCGGAATTCTAAAAGGATCACTGACATTTCTTCCTCAAAAATCCATTATGTTCAACATAATGACTGCTTTTTCGAAGCGTTATTGTTTGCTTAATGGATTTGGTACGATCTGCTTTAATCTGCTCTCCACGGCAAGCCCGTACATACGTATCCGTCTTCATTTTTATCGCCGATCCTCCTTCCCGACCGCACAAGTCGATGACTAGTTTTAGATAAATCCGCATCAAAGCGCGGTGACTTCAATAAAATCCAATTGGTGTCGAGCGAATTCCCTTTCCGTTCTTCCATGATGAGAATCTACGACGTCGCGGCAGCCTGCTGGCTTTAAGTCGCACTTGGCACATCACGGCACGGTCCCGTACCATTTTTCTTTCTTTCTTTCTTTCTTTCTTTCTTTTCCTCTCCCGCACAAATCTAAATCGATCACCTCGGTCGAGCGACCAGCGGAAAATATCTAACGTAACCAAGTTTCGGGGAATCGACTCCGATCACGCGCGAGGCTGATGGACGACGGTGGTTTTCTACTACGCGACGATGTCCATGTCGGACGAGGAGTTGGACGTGGTTACCGCCAGACTGCCGAGGGTATCCTCGTCGGTTAAACCGTGGTGACAGCCGGTCGCAGGTGGGCTCAACGGTGGCAGGTGCGGCGACGACAGCATCGGGTCGCCGCCATGCACGGGGCCGCCGGTGTCGTCCTCCATGAGGTCCTCGAGATGCGACATGCTCAGACTCGGCGCCTCTTCCGTCACCGCCAGATCCGGCATCTACGACAGAAAAACATCCAACCTCCTGTAAAACGGGCCGTCCTCGAGCGTCGGAACTCGGACTCGGTCGGAAGCTTGGACGCGGAGGAGGGCGCAGGATGCGGGATGCGAGGCGTGACGGGAGAGATGAGAGCTCGATGAGTATTTCCGGATGCGAGATCGTAGGAACTTGATATGATAGTAGGAATCCTTTATAAAAATAGGAATGTTTGGACTGTCAATCTTCCATGAAGGTAGGACTGGATGTGCCGGTCAAGTCGTTGTAATTGAAAGCAGGAACGGAGGTGCGCTTACATTTCATTATGTCCATTGATAATTAATGATGTACAGTGCGCAAGTCGAGTTACGTTCACGCCAAGTATATTAAACATTTATTGTTATTTACATTATAATAGGATATGATGAGATTCGTGGTAAAATGATCAATAAAGAACTTGGAGGATGTTAATCGAAAACAGTTAAGAAAAATTATCTTCAAAGATTAAAAAAATTCGGAATCCTTTAATTAAACAATCAGTCTTAAAAACATTGTATAATATTTAACAAATAAAAAAATGAGATATAACAGGGGATACACTTTTCAAAAACAGTGTAAATCAAGATTCGGAAAAAAGTAAAATGGACGAAATTAAATTGTGAAAAATTAAATATTCAGAATTATCAGGGTTTAAACGTCTACGTTATCTCTGTACACATTATCGGGGTAAGCTGATTGAAGCTGTTTCTCTGCCAGGCGCAGTTAACTCTGGCAACTTTGTGAAGTCACAGACGGGTCGGCTTACCAGAAGCGGAATTAATTTCCAATTGCATTTCAGGCGCAAACGACTGTGATCCAATTTGGCTGCCGTTATATTGCCGATGCAACTAATTCGTCGGATTACTTGCCGGTCTTCGCTGCGCCGAATTTATGTGAATTACGTACGACGAGGTTCGCTCATGTTACACCGTTTACATTGCGAATAAAAGGAGTTGCAGAACAAGCCGCGAATATAGCATTAAAATACGTTTAAAGATTTCTATAAATTGATAATTCAGAAAATGATAAGATTTTGCACAATTTTGCAAAAGTAAAACGTAAAAAAAAGTAAAATGTTGTTATCGAATTTAATAATAAAGATATCTCTCTCTCTCTCTCTCTCTGTGGTTCGATGACCACGATTTTATACCTGATGCGCTTTTTCGCGAAGCGAAGCGATCGCATACACTTTTTTTACATAACCGTCGCATACTCGGACGATGCGGAGGGCGTTAAATTTGCATGAAAAAATGCCGCGGCGTGCCGTTGCGCAACGCGGTTTCTGACGTTACAGCTCATTCGGCGATTATCCTTTGTCTCGACGTCCCGGGGAGAGGTGCAGCGTGTTCTTCTCGTGAAAATATACGCGCCGAGATGCGAGATAAAAGGTATAAGTCTCGGGTGAGGTAGCACGTACGATAACAGGCAGACGGGCGATAAGGCGACTGCGCTCTGCGGACGTACGCACGATGCCGGTGGTAAAGGTAAATATTTTGCACGACATTCAGGCGCGTGCGGATTTAACGTGTGCAATTACGTTTGCAATTATGCAATCTCGGAATGAACGTTGCGCAAACCCTTCGCGCATAATGCCCTTTCTAGCAAAACGTCATGAAATAAGAGCTACTTTCAGCAAACTGTAACGCGTTTCGTTGAAACATAAAATAACAAATTGTACAAGAAGCTTGAATATAAGAAGAGATGACATTAGCAAACTTAATAAATCAAGCACATTGATAATTAACGACGAAATTCCGTGCCTCCCACGACGTAATGATTATCACTGCCAATCTCTTTCGTTATAAAAAAAACTGTATCCTTTATATTTTCAATTTAAAAAAAAATAGTACATATCGCTCGCCCTTGCCTTTTTCCTGAAAATAATTCATCGTTATCTAGAGCGCATTTGTACGACATTGTTTACATTTCGCGCAAGATAAATCGAGAGACGAAATTAACGTTAAGCAAACCGGCGGTTAAGTGTCGCAGTAAAATTTCTCGTGCAATACGCGAGACATTTCCCTCGCCTCGGTCGGAACTCGTCGCGCGAATCGCGAAGCAGGACGTTATCAATGTTTAAATTTCTCTAACCGCGAGGAAGCTGCTTGTCAGACTACTTACGCTCCGACGGAACTTTATCTCGAACAATAATTCAACTGATCCCTCTCTCGCTACGTCATTTCGCGCGCGTCTCTTTCATTATCTCGCGCGTCGCAAACGCGATTCCGAATATTTCTGAAAGCGCGACAAGTGGACGTAAATTATAACGTCAATGCACACAACAATCGTCTCTTCTATGTGTCGTCATACATAAGATGAGCAGATTTTTTATGTTTACCGAAGAAACTCGAGATGCGATATTAGATAAAATTACAACAGTTACATGTATAAACAGAAGTTAAGTAAGTATAAATAAAAGAGAGGCAAGTAAAAGAAGCACGTTTGGCTTTTTTTACATAATACATTCTGTAAATCATTTGAGATATCACAAAATTTATAATAATTAATCGCGCCAGAAACTTGTCAGAAAAATAACTACCTTTCTCACAATTTCTGCATATAATAATCTTATACGTCAACTCTTCAATGCTTGAAATTTATCATTAAAAGTTTCGCGGATATAGGCGAACGTCAGTTACGTCGGTACGGATGTAATAAAAATGTTAATAACCCCTCTGTCTCTCCGTCTATATCCCCTTGGGGATACGACCTCTTTAAGAGGCCCAAATCTGTCGTCGTCGAAGCGCGGCACCGTCGTTATCGAAACTTCAAGAGTTCTTAATCGCATCACGAAGCCGCGCACGTCAAACCTCGTATGTACGTACGTGCGCGACCTTATCTGGCCCACTAATTCAACGGTAACTTTTGCCGCTCATCTCACAAGATATCTCCGTCATCGGACGTCCTAAAAGAGCGGTGACGACGCCGCAGTTGCTCTATGTTATATATAAAAAGACTAACAAATTTTGTATAATAACGAATAACGAAGCGAAAAATAATATCCAACCCACTTTCAAATGGAAATTTTAATATTCGCAATAATTTTATAATGGCTAAAATAAAACAATTAAATTAAATGTAATTATGATAAAAAAGCCCGTCGCTTTATTGCAATTCGTGCACGTACCATATTTAAAATTTTAAAATTATGTGTGTTGAAATTGAAAATTCGTATAATGCTCGCATGAGAGAGGCTGCGAATTGTCGTGTTTGAGTGCAAACGAGAATTTCGAAAGGTGTCTATAAGACTCATGATGTCGCGGTCCCGCAATTGCTTCGTCATCGGGAGATCGAACGGTGCTTGAGAAGTCGTCATTGAATGAAAGTCGCTCGAGGCACGGTGAGAAACGATACGTCAATTGTACGTAAATGAGAAAATATTTCTCATTATGCAAACACGAATGGCTTCGGATCGATCTGTGGTTGCGTAATAATACCGTTACCGTCACTGTCAAAAGACGCCGTTGCCTACCGCTCTCATATACGAGAGTATCGATAAATGGGTACGTAAAGAAAAGATCGAGTGAGTGAGTGAGTGTTATTTGCTTCCGTCTCTTTCTCTCTCCCCCTCGTTCCCGTTCGCATGTTTTCCGTCTACGGG
>VBVQ01001084.1:20763-40563 GCA_011636635.1 Tetramorium simillimum
CCCCCCCCATCCCTCTCTCAGAACAGATGCACGCATTATGAAACTAGTCTGGCGAACGAACGGAAGGTTTATTCGGATCAAGGATCGGATCGATCATTACGTCGACGCCGTCGATCGTTAGCATTGAAAACCGACCGGGCAACTGTCGCATTAAAATTAAATGACTCGCTGTTACGAAATTACGCTTGATAAAACTGACCGAAATTATATTATTTGTACATCATCACGTTTTAAGAATAAAAATTTCTTTACCAACTGATTGTGAGTAATAATTGGCTTGTTAATTGTTTATCAAAAATCGTTATACAACATAAAAATAATAAAAATATTAAGGCTTATGAAAAAATAAAGAAATAATGTGTTCAAAGATATGATGTAAAAGAGAACATAATATACTTATGAAATATAAAATTTGTTATTTAACAAAATGCTGAATATGATTTATTAAGGATTAGGATTAGGGATAGACGGGAGCCAATCCAAATCAAATGTAAGCGTGAATTATTATGGATACGGAAGT
Organism: Tetramorium simillimum; assembly: GCA_011636635.1. Classification (NCBI taxonomy): domain Eukaryota; kingdom Metazoa; phylum Arthropoda; class Insecta; order Hymenoptera; family Formicidae; genus Tetramorium; species Tetramorium simillimum. The sequence continues at coordinate 21,284 of VBVQ01001084.1, forward strand.
TGGACATAAACTTGCACGATGGTTAGAATGCTGCGACGATGTATATCTCAGACAGCGGATGTAACAAGATGCGGACGAGAAAGAATTTTACACTTACCTTTCGTTGCTCGAGCTTACTTCTCGAGAAAGTGTTGAGCATGGCGGAGGTGGACGCCCAATTGAAGTCGGAAACCGGAAGACCATGCGCCTTCGCTTGCAGCTCGAGCTCCTGCACGCGTAGAAGCAACCTGCGATTCTGATGTTCCAATTGTTTATGCCTGAGCTCGTTCTGTTTCATCCTTGTGAGTTCGTTCTTCAACAGTTTTATGTACTCCACCGAAGACTTGAGAATAGTACCCTTGTTCGGCCTGACGTCCCTGACGATCTCGTAATATCTGTAAAAAAAAAAGCACCAAATAACGCTATCGCTATGGTTACGCTGCTGTAACATTTATTTAGATTTAATGCAAAACTGTAAACGGCATATTTTTAATTAATGTTAATCTGTCTAACTTATTAAATAAACGAATAATTTTTTGTTCAAGATATAATACTTCAATCGATAAAATATTTCATTTTCTTAACGTTCTTGCAATCTTCCTTACATCTATCGTAGCGTTGATGAATTGACAACGTGATTGTGGTTTCCCGGCATAAGATTGCATGAAGAACAGCAGTAAGGGAGACTCGTGAACGCTGCGCTCACGTTTTCAATTTCTTCGGCTTCTCTCGCAGAAGCATAAAAAGGTGATGACGATTCTAGCGAAAGGGAGAGTGCCGGGAAGGAGCCAGCAGGCTGCTTGAAACCCCCCCGGATTATTTCGTCGGAAACGTGTTCGAGACAGGGTGTTTCGCGGGAGATTCCCAAAGTTCCTCAACCGACCGTAATACGACTGATATTACCGTCTCTCTGAGTCACCCCGACGCCATCCCGTCGACGTTTCGAGGGCTGTCCCGAGATGGAATTCCGCGCGAGAGTTGGCGCGGAATTTCAGACGGACGGGGGCCGATATCTCAGCGGGACGCAGCCAACGACATCCCGAAGAATCTCCATAACACACGTCGCGAGTTTCCGTACTCTCTGGGATTTTCGTTCTTTTTTTTTTTTTCTTTCTTCCTCGATACACCTCGTGTCTCGCGCCTTTGCAGATACGGCGATTTGTCGTTAGCCCGGAGAATTTTTCACGGTGACGCTCTCGAAAAATTCATGAGAAGCATTCTGCGGATGCAGAAACGAGGAGCAGGAGATAGCATCTTGGAGGTGTCGCCTCGCTCGCGAGAGACATTCGCGATGATCCAACGCGGACAATCTCACAACGCCAGAGTGAGGAATGCCTGGCAAGGGGCTCGCGAATGAAAACGTAAGAGTAAAAAAAAAAAAATGCATGATTGTTGAGAAAAGTACACATTTCTTCAGAAACATGTGGCAATTTTTGCTCAACAGCATCAGAAATGACTTCGAGACGGTAGCACACCGTGCTTACTTTACATTTGAATTTCGAAAATTCAATTATTACGGAACATGTAGTTACGGAACATGTCAGTTTAGAATCATATCTAAAATCATATCTAAAAAAATATCGGAAGAAAGAAAATATGTTAGATTATATAAACACGGGTAGCAGTTTTTCTCGGAGGCAAAACAATACCGTTCGTGGAAGACCAATAACTCGTTCAAATAGAGATAAGATACAACTGATAAGGTGCAAATATTATCGGCGAGCTATGTAATTTGCGCAATAATACAAATCAGTATTTGTAATTAAACTATAACGCCTGGAAAAAATTAGATTGTCCTATCTTTCACAGATATATCATTCCGATATGCCATTACTCACACTTCTTTGACATTGATATCGATAGCTCATTTGCTTCGTCAATCTCTCGCAGTGACAAATATTCGAAGGGTTGGCGAAACTTTTAACGTGACATGGGACCAATATGAAATTTTTCGTAACTAGAGATTTGCCGTAAGTTCGCGCGCTCTCCCCCCCTCTCTCTCTCTCTCTTTCTCGCGATTTAAATATTCGCGAAACTCGGGAACAACACTCACGGATTTTCGTCGTTATTCACGCTTTTTTTTCTCCCTCTCACGCCACGCCGCGCAGCCGTTGATTTACGACAGAATCGTTTCGTCGATTTATCGCTCGAAAAATCGCGAGTTGTCGCCGTTCACGAGGAGAAGAGCGACGCCGAATGGAAAGCCTATTATAAGATGGCATTCGTCATGTCCGGGCGACACATCCATCCTCCGTGGACTCCGCCGTGAATACCCCCTCGAGAAACCATAATCCTCCTTATCCCGCGGGGAAACCGAGAGGATTGAACGCGCATCATACGCGACTATCGCACGCTTAAATACGTACAGGTATGATCAAAAGGGCTATCAAAATCTTGATGCAAAAGAAAGAATAGAACAGCACGTACTAATTTGCATAAAAAATAATCTTTGCAAAAAAAGATATCTTTAAATTAATTTAACAGAGATAAAGACAGGCGATGATGGTAATATACAAAGAAATAAAATGACGTCAAATGGATGTTCTTTTTAAAATATATAAAAGATAAAAAATTAGTTTCGAAATTTATATTCGTAAAGTACACGTAAAAGAATTTAAAAAAAAATAAAATTACAGGATATGTAATAGTAGATTATAAAGCGATTATAAAATGATTAACAATTATCTACTATTACGAATGATTAATAATTATGTAGTACTTTACCGCTCCGCGGTAAAATGGTTCGCGTTTTTGTAGCGGCGCAAACGCTCTCGTGATGCTGCTAATAATTTACATTGCCTCGGCAAAACTGTAATTAAATTCACGCGCGATCGCGGATCGCGAATGGGCGCGTCGCTGCATGACTCGCGAGATTTTGCGCCTGCCGAGCAAACTCCGAAACCAAACAGCCGCCAGTATATTGCATAAAGCATCACTTTTCCACGTGAGGCGTCGTCGTGTTTCCTATCCTGCAACAACTTCACGACGAGCGAATTTGCGGCTATGCGGGTTCGCGTACTTCAATCCGAGCTTGCAAACTGCGTTTCCACAAACACGCCTACTACACCGAATTCGGCGTTTTATTAATTTTCCACGTTACATAACAGAAAGCGCCCTTATTTTTCGGCGGTTACTGAATTGTTCACGGTGTACAGATTTGGTGGGTTCAACGGGGAATTCTGTGTTTCCAAGTTAATGCGAGTTAATAATCCGATTCGCTGTATGCAGATTCAACAAAACTAACGCGCGTTTTGCCAACTTTTGCTACCCAAATAAAAAATAAACGAAGAAAAATTCATGCCGATTAAATATTATCAATTTGCTGTTATTTGTTTAAAAACTTATCTACATTCTATCATTAACATGTGTACATCTTGACTTGTTTTCTCAAATCAGTCAATTACAAAAATTGCTTTGTTTATAATAAGTATTTAAAAAGTGCTGGAGTAATGAGGTATCTCACGCGAGTAATGAAGAAAGGTTGTTGACACACACACACACACGAGCAAATTATGCAGTATACGAGTCAAAAGTACAGGTCATTATTTAGCTATCTAAAGAACTGTTTCGACACTACGTCGCTCACAGATTCAATTACCGTTTCATTATTGTTAACGGGAGCATGCGACCGAATAGTTAAACATTTCGCGCTTCGTCGAAGACATAGTGGCATCACAACGCGTTTCGGGCCTCTCCGTTCGCGTGTCGCACGCGGTTTTCGTACGTGCATGCACGTCGGAAACGAGTTTGCACGGCGAACAATAAACAGCCAAGTGCATCGACGGGTTTCTCCATCGCTCGCGTTAATGAGGAACGACGTAAGGAGCACACGGAAGAACAGAAGGAGGAGAAGGGGATATTCGGGGCGTTTTGTAGGAAACGAGGACGATTCCGAAACTTGAACGTGATGCACGGAGACACTGGCACGGAGGAAGGGACGGAGAGAAATCTGTGCCGTGTTTGCCGGTGTCTTTAGAACCAGGGCTCTACTTCGTTATCACAGGCGCGCTATCGCGCCGAGTTTACCCGCGTTCTGCTTGATATCGTCCCGGCCAAAGCCGAAACTAAAACCCCACAGGAGAAAGACATTACAGAGAAGACGCCGAGACACTCACGACAAGTTCTAACGCGCGTTATTACCGACGTGTCATTACTCTCCCTACCTTACTGGATACGATTAGCGCGAGCAAATTTTCTCAGCCGCGACTTTGGCAAAATAAAAATAAAACCAAGTTACCGCACGTTTCTGCAAATGCAATTATCTCTATTGTGTAGTGTTGTTACATCTAAAGTGTGAAATTTTTATTTTAAAAAATTACTAAAAAAATTTGTTGGAAAAAATATTTAATTTGTCGTATGTCACGTGTGTGAATTTCACCCTAATGTAGAATAGTTGAAGCTCAGATAATTATTTGTCTGCCTCCACATTTGTCTTTAATAGCTTCTGTCAGCTATATTGCCTATTTAAACAGTAGTAAATTAAAAAAAAATTATCGTGTAGGAAAAATTTTTAATTGACAATTTGTAATTGAAAGAAACGGATTTCTGACGCTTTGCTTACGCCGTTTACAATAAAAGGAATAAAAATATAAATGTTTCATTGAATTACCTCTGTTCGTGTTGAAGATATTTGTCTTATATTGTGCCTGGGTTTCAACAAATTTTTTCGAATAAACTCGCCTCCACGTGAGCAAAGTTATATGCAATTCTACACGGTTGACAATTCCATTCCTTTATCACTTGCGATAGGCCGCAAGCATTATCACATACTTGCAGCAACTGTACGCCATTGTCTTATCGATGTAATAAGCGTCATTAGATAAGAGCCCGCGCCCGCGAATCGAGGACGTATGTGCGTACTACTAATACTAATGTCGCACGCGAGGCACAGATGCGTGGACAATGCGGTCCGAATATGCGCGCGAGACCGGAATGTCAATCGGAAAATTTAAAATGCGCGTTAAATGCAATTCCAGAGAGGCATTGAAACGAGTATAAATTATCGCTGACAAACACGATCGAGGTAAAGCCGCATTAATTCAACTTTCATCTCGTCAGCTCCAAATATCGAGAGAGAAATTCGAGACGTGGAACACATTAATCCCGAGCATGCTCTTGTTATCGCGTCTATCAGTGACGTGTCGAAAAATATGACGGGAATATGACGGCAGATAAAGAACGCACATTGGCCTGCTTCTCCTTCAGCGGATATAGATAACGTAAATTACGATGCGGTAAATCAATAATTACATACAACAAACTTTACGTCTATCTTCGCACGAAGAGTTGCGCGAAATATTGAAATTTGTCGATGACGAAAATCAAGAATTACATTTTAGATAAAGACTTTAAATAGAGCATTTTCTCTCTCGGTAAAATCAATTTTATTAGTGCTGATTCTAATGTATCCGTAAACTTTCACTTCAATTAACCGAAATTATAGACGATAATGCAAATAATAACTTTAACAAGAAATTAATCGACGCAATTAAATAAAAAAAAACATCATAATTTTTCTATATTATTAGCTGCAAAATCAAATATATTTATCATTGCATAGAGGTTTTTTTTATCATCAATGAAGTCGAATGTTAATCGCAATTAACCACGAACCTACGTCGTTCAGATTTTTCCATAGTTTTTCGACGATCGATATTCAAAGAAACGCGCCCGAGAGAAGAGAACACCGAACCCGAAAGAGGGAGTTTTTAAGTTCGTTGGATGTTGACATAGACAAATGGATCGATCGTTGGATTGATAAATGAACGACGGACCCGTTTGGCTATTCTATGCAAAAGGGTCGCTCGTTAGTACGTCCATCGTGTGTCGAAGAAGTCTCGGAAAGATTCGTGTCAGAGATCATGTCCGAAACAGGTCAAACATGAACCGATCGTCGACGTGGAATCCCGGAAAAATAACGGTAGAGGAAACAAACGTCTCCTCCTGGCGCAAGAAATATTTCCGCTCGAAATGCATTTGAAGCAATTTACAATACATTTTTTGCGTAAAAATCATTAGCTTGATATTGAAAAAAAATTTCGATTCTAAATTTCCGAATATTAATTAAATAATATATCAATTTAATACATTTTAGATTAGCTCAAATAATAGCTTAATTCTATTTGTCGTTTGTACGTTATAACATCTTGTATTATTATCTATGAAGAGCAGTGTTGATGGGACTTGGCAAGCTGAAGATTTAACAGCTGAATAAATGACTCTAAACATAAACGTCAAACGATATAGATAAGGTTTTTTATGATGCTAGAACTTGATAGAAATTGATAATAGTAGATAATTAAGCACATTGAATAACCGTATATTAAAATTTATCGCCCGTCGTGATGAAACCAACATTGCAAAAAAATTGAAGTAAATATGATACACCATTAAATATTAAAATACAAAATTGTGATTTATTTTGTTCAATGTTAATTCGTAGTTTAAATAAAATGACCTGAAATAATTATCTCGTAATAAATTCCATCTTTCAATTATGTTTCCTAAATATAAAATATCAAAGAAAATGTTTTCGAATTGTGCAAAAAAATGGAATGCTATAAAAGATTAATTTGATAAAGTAGTTTACGCAGACCACGAGGATGCGTATGTTTGGCATTAGCAGAACAGGTGGTAATACGAGGAATAAACAAAGTGGTCTCTTTTAATCTCATCTCCTTGTATTTCCGATTCGCGACATCACTCTTTCCCTCGCATTTGCCTTCATTCACCGAGTTGAAGGACATCCTAAACGAGAAAGCGTGGCGCTTCGCACGGCAGGGAGGACGGGAAACAAAGCTGAAGTAAAGGGAGGAAGAACGAGCAACCAGCAAGCGTGGAAAGCCAGGGCGAGAGGAAGAAACGCGAAGGAAAGAAGAGTGGAAGGGGGGGCGAAGAATGGACTTCCGGTGAAAGCCTCTCGTCTTGAGCACCTGACCTGGACTAACTCGTCGTAAAGGGTCACGAACAGGAAATAATGGTCCGTGGGGAATGTGCAAAAGGCAAAGGCAAAGAATAAGAAGACTACGCGAAAAACGGGCGAGAGGAGGAGCAAGAGTAGGTGACGTGAAACTAGGAGGAAACGAAGAAGAAGAAGAAGAAGGAGGAGGAGGAGGAGAAGAGGCGGCGAAAGAAAAGAGATTCGTACTCACGGGTCATTGGTCTTGGGCAGGAGAGTGCCGAGCTCCTTGATCCTGTCATTGATGTTGAAACGCCGCCGTCGTTCAACTGAAAACGGAAATTGTGCACATCAATCATGGCTCGATCGCGACAGATGAGATAGATAGATAGATAGATAGATAGATAGATAGATAGATAGATCATGCCGTCTGTTAATACGTCTGCTAAACGGCGCGACCGGATCGGTGTACGTCGTGCGAGGATTCATCCTGAACGATTCGATTCTTTGATCGGAAGGCATTCGCCCTCGTGTTTATTAAAGAATTAGTCTTACTTAACTATATTAGAAATCCTATTAGATCTAAAGCTCGAGGGAGTGCTAATCGACAATCGTGTTGCAGCAATCAGTAATTGTTATAGTTGAAAATTAAATATTTATATGGTGCTAATATATTGTAAAAACTATTTTTAATACATCTATGAATATAACATAACGAAAAATTTGTTTACTTAATAATTACGAAGAAACTTCTTTTTCAGTTATATTTGGAAGAGAGAGAGAGAGAGAGAGAGAGAAGGAGGCAAAGATACAGATTTCAACAGTTTCCTTAGACGCCAGGTCTTTGAGATCTACCTACAGACTATTACAATATTCTCCTCAAGTTTACAACCACTTGACACGATTGGAAGCAAACGCAGTACTCTTCGATTGCTCGATCGTAATAAATTACATCGTTGTCGTCCTGAACAGGCGTGCGAATTGTCGAGGGTCGAATCGCCTTGTCCCTCGATATACCAGGTATCGAGGTATCGTCGTCTCGTATCCAAGTTATTCGGGAAAGCATATCGCGCTTTCCGGAGGATATAGCGTATCTCCCCTGCGGAAAAGACTACGAACCGGATCGCCCTATCGCTGGCACGTGACCCTGTTCCCAATCGATTATTCCGGCCAGGTATCTCTCGAACGGAGGTGCAAGAGGTCAAGCCGCGTGGCTCGCTATCGCAGTGAGCAGCTCCGATATCGCGATCGCGAGGGGGATAAGCTGCTACCGGAAAAGTTAATTTGTCAAAGTGCGTATCGGACAGAGACATCACTTTCCACGAATGACGGAAACGAAGCATTATGTTGAAATTAATCGATAGAATGAAAGATACGGAATGGTCGATTAATTTCCTTCCGCTCTTTTTCGTCGTCAACTGTGGGTCAATAGATTTTTATCTCCATTGAAATTAATTGACTCCGGATACGATAAGAATCGTAGATCGGAAGTAAAAATTAATGGACATCAAACAAAATATTTTACTTCTTCTCTCGGAAAAATAAATCAAGAGACAAGATAATAATAAATTAATTTCCTGTTTGTTAACAATGTTATACAAGTAAATCAATCAATTTAATTCTTAGAGCTTTTGTTTTTCTTTTTATCTTTCGTTTCTTTACCCAGAATAAGATATAATTCTTTGAAGATATGACAAGTATATAAGAAATTAATAGTTGGAACTTTAATTTTGAAACTTTGAATTTCGGTCATTGGAACAAAGAAAAACAAATTAAAAGACTTCTCCGAAATAAAATTTTCAAGATAGAAGAAAATGCAAGAAAACTCCGACTTTGTGAAAGTCAAATATAGTTAAAGAAAAATCGTTTCCAAATAAAATCTACATCCAGTTCTGGAGCACTTCAAAGTGCATCACAGATCTACGTCACGCCAAACTAAATTCTGCAAATTGCTGATTCATACAGAGACAAATATTTATAAATAGCGCGGTAGAACGAGACTATAAAGGGCGAGATACGAAATCGAGGAGATTCGTCGCACGCGCAAAGAGATGAAGGAACAGCCTTGAAAACTTTGAGGAAATTGTAACTGCCTTTCTTGAATTTGATTCGTCTCGAGAGAGAAAGAGTAAAAGAAGAAGAGGAGAGCGAGAAAGGAGGAGGAGGAGGAGAAGGAGGAGAAGGAGCTACGGAGAGAAGACTGGACTATCAACGAGAAGGACGAGAGGGAATTTCTTCTGATCCAGCTGATTAGATTACAATGGTTAATTCAGAGGGGCGCGAGGTAGACTGAAAAATCGATGAAGATGGGAACAGGACAAACGACGAGGATCGAACTTGCCCGATTCTGTCGGAAAGATGCGCGAACCTATGCTTTTCACTTGGAATCAAGAGGCGCGCTTTCCTAATCGACGACGACGAGTCTCATCAATCAGCTAACCCCGGTTTCCGGGTAGGAAAGAATTATCCGCGAGATACGGATAAAGATTAGAGAAAAGCCTCTCGTCAGCTTGGACCCGAGTTTCCCTACGAAAGAAAATGCAAACTTGCCCTCCAGGGAATATTACGAACGCTGCGCGTGGCGAAATAACGATTCCATTTCTATTTTACGACTATAAAAATTATGGATAACTTCGCGAGCATTTTAACTCGTAATTTTTTAGCGAATATATACTGAATTTATATAAAAAGTATTAATCTCTTCAGTGGATTCAGATTAATTTTTCCTTAAAAAATTTTGTCGTTTCTATTTGTAAAAGGATTTGAGATGTCAAAGTCCTCGATCTACAATCTGAAAAGGAAATGAAACCACTTGATCACGTCCCCTGAATGGAACAGATTAGTGGAAAATGTAATTAAAGAGAGAGAGAGAGAGAGAGAAAGTGTAGGATTAAATAAATTAGTAGAAGAAAAATACATTTGCAAATCGACTCGTGTTGCATGCATCGCGATCGCGCAGAAAAAAGGCTCTCATCGATAAGTACTTCTTTTGTCTCTCCGCATATAGCGCACGTAGAACGGCGTGCAATCGACAATGCACCTCGCGGGGATGCACAATAGTAGTCGATAAGTGGCGAGACAAAGAGGGGGCGAATTAGCGGCGCGACAGCGCGACTATTTTTACAGAATTCCTATTTTATTTCCGATGTCCCCGCGTGCTCTGCGGTCGTTATTTCTCCATTCTCTCTTACAAATTCGATCCCAATTCCTCCGTTCCGTACCGTCCTAGCCAACTGGACTTTCATTACGTCAGCAATTGTTTTCGGAAAATTGGATGCTCCGGTTCCTCCCGATACGACCCTCGGTACCCGATTTTCGCTTGTTTCGTTCGCCAACGCCATGCCATTTTTTGCAATTTTAGCGACGCCTTAATTGCGAGAGACAACAGCGAAGTAGAATCGTGGAAAAAACGGCGGATTACATCTCGAAAAAGCCGCGTAGAGTAGATTAAACAATATCCATAATGATGCAACTTTTTCATTAAATCAACTTTCATATATGTTGCATAATAATACTATATCAACTTCTTTATATATTGTGTAATACAAGATAATTACGTGAGTGAGAACCTGTTTAATTGTGTATTGAGTTAAAAATTCCTCCCCTCTCCCTTTTCGAATTCGTATTTACAGATCAGGACAAATTAAGACATATTTTTTGGAAATCATAAAACTTTTGTTTAAAACTTTTTTTTCGTACCTTCGTACCTTCTATCACTTTAACGATATACGCTTGAAAATACAAAATCGACTTTTTCGTGAATGTTTTATTTTTCATTTTATAAAAAAATACATGTCTCTTATTTTGATTTATACTGCAACACTCAAAATTCGTTAAAATCAGGAAAGGGATAGTTGCATACGTTTTCTCTAAAATTGCAAATCGAGATGCAATAAAGTGCGATCGAAATATATATGCATTTCCGCACACAATTCGAAAAATTCGCGTATATGTATAGCAAAGTTTTATTGTACCACCGGAAAGCGAGGCGAGATAATTGAAGCTCACTGATTACTCGGTCAAATTTACAGGATCGCCGCGACTCGCGCGAACACAATCGCGCGATTCGGCACGTAACGTGTATCGCATCGTAAAACAGAAGCCGGTGGCGGCCCGGTAAAAGCGTGGCACTGTTCGAATATCGCCGCTCGAAAATTGTTTAGCCGCTTGTTACTCGCGCCGCGTAGGGGATAATCCATTTCGTCACCTTAATGAGAATCCCTCGGAACAACGATCCCATTGATTTTCGACGTTTAATACTTTTCCACAGAACTGATCGTAATGCTTTTGCAGGATGTAGTCTCTTAAAATTATTGAATTTAAAATGTATATATTTAAATTTTTTAAAAGTTTTTCATGCATTAAATTAAAACTATATTAGTATGAGATCGTGTAAGTATGTGCTTGGAATATTATGTCGCATCATGTTGCAAATCTTTGAAAAGAATATTAATTTCAAACTATTTATGCACCTGCATTTGTTGAGCAGTGTCTTAGCTTTATATCATATCATTAAATTTAGCAAATTAAACTGCTACAGAAATTGGCAAAGAAAAATGCAAATATTACGATTATAATTATGATACATTTAAAATAACCAGGAAATCTTGATCCCTGCAATGCTTAAAATTTCACTTGGTTTACGTAAAAAATTATTGGAAAAAGTTGTGTCTCTTTTTAAATTTAGACAAATGGCACAACAATGAAAACATTTTCATTAAATTCACGCGGACAATACACAAAGTTATATTCGGCTCGTCGTCGTTATTTGCATTAACAAATAATAATAGTCAGGCTCTCAGTTTAATTGACTACATTTGCGATAATAATAGGTCAATGCGACGACGGTGCGGGGCACGGTGATATATTTTCATTGTCATTTAAATAGTCCACTTACATCACAGGCACTGTGTATTGGCATAAGTGTAGTAAATGCCGGTAACAATAACGATGTCATGGTATCGCCGATTGCTACCATTGAGGTGTAAATTACACATGGCGCTTATCAATTATTTATACACTAGCAAACAAGCACTTGCTTGCAACCTGCCGATCGAATGACAATTCAAAGCGACGCTGTATGAAGATGCAAGATTAAAATATCAGCCTTATTACGGAAGCCACGTGTATAAGGCACAAGATAAACTTGGAGCACGGAATGTGAATGTGATCAAATTCTCTTTAACGAAAAATTAAATAGGCAATATTTATTCATGTAATATATCACTAATAATAATTTCGAAATTTGATAAACTGATACCAAAACTTATATGTAATTAATTGCTTGAATAATCTATTAATATTTCCCATGTAAAATTTAATTTCAAAAAGTTATCATCATATAAATAATAAGAGTCGATAAATCAATTTTTAATAAACGTTATAGAATGCAATCATGAAAATGTTATCATAAACGTGTTAAAAATTGACATTTTATTAAATCACGCATCAGCTTATTAATTAAAAAATTAATATTTAAAAATGTGATATTTAAAAACGTGAATTTTTCGTAACCTAATCGAGAGAGGTGAATGGTTATCGACTTACTCATATTGTGGTTATCCTTTTTTTGCCGATCTTTAGCGAGAGCGTGTATCTCTGCCTCGGTGAGTAAGAGAGGCTCCGGTTTAATTTGAAGCTCCGGTATATTCGTGAGACTTCCGGCTTGGCCATCCTTCAGTCCTTCGCCCAAGGAACCAGCCTCGAACGACAGGATGTCATCCAGGAGGTCCTCAGCCTGCAATCACAAAAAAAATTCTCTATCAGTTGGATAACATTAATCTTTGCGAATACAAAAGTATATCGTGCAAATTTTACATAAATCTGTAATAATAAAAAAATATCTGAAACAGCAAATATCACGGCATCGTAAATGACCATGTAGAGTCACATAAAACTGATATGAGAAATTAGAAAAAGAGATAGAAAGGGAAATACCAAAATAACATTAAAAAATTAAATTCACTGTTGATAGAAGAACGAGAGGGCAATTCTCAAGAGACCGATATGATTTATTATCATTCCGCATCCTTTGGATCTCGACGACTATCGTAAATGACAAAAACTACATTATGCAATCTACGCGAGACGAGGCGGTTTTACGTGAGCATTCGGTGATAAAGTGAACTCGTCGCTACCCTCGTGCGACAACATTACCAGAACTCTCACTCGGTGGTTAATGCAATTTTTCTCCGGGACGGGGAATCTTACGATCGACGCAAATGATCGTTCTTCACGAAGGGCAAGGAAGCGAGACGCGCCGAAGGAGGAAGGAATTCAAAGGAAGCGATGGAACCCGGAACGAAAGGTGTGCGCGTCGTTAATAATTCCCAGGGGCGCGATCGACGTCGCTCGCTAAATCACCCTTTCATGCCTTAAAGACTTGTTGTCTTCGACGCGCAAAGCTCTCTCTCTCTCTCTCTCTTTCTCTTTCTCCGCGCGATATACCGTAATACTATTCACGGGGTTTTCGATAAAATGATTCACACGTCAACGTGGCCACCACCGTTGTGAAAACGCGAGATCAAACTTTTTCTTCTCTCTCTTTCTTCGTTGAACATTTATTTACCACTCCTTCCAACGTCCATTCCATTTCACGTAGTAATGTTCTGTCACTGAGTGATCGTCGCGAAACATGATACTGATTTAAATGCCGAATATTGTTAGACCGGTCGATAAAATACGATATGCTTCGTAACGATAAATTCCGGTCAAGATTCAGCGGAAACAATAGTAGAATTTTTTCACGTAATTATCTACAAAACGTATCTCGTTGTAAATTAAAGATTGCGCAAAGTGTTGTGGTGATTCGCGCGATAAGAACGAAGCGCGAGACGCATCGCGAGGAAGTATAAGATATACTGAATGAATGCACGCTGACTTCATTCACAAGAAGATTAAAATTCCATTTCCTGACGGTCATTGATAATTCGCGTTTGTTTCTCTAGATAGCCGAATGGATTATGAGCAATCAATTTTTTTATCTCCTATTCTCTGAATTGTATTTTGAATATTTAGATATACTTTCGAGAATAAAAAGATATTCGTATTTCAATATTACCCGAGATTTGTACAGAAGAATCAATATACAATAAATGTACAATAAATGATACAATGAGGTTACGATTTTTTAAATCCTTCCCTCCTTTCTCAATCACTTCACACACAATTCTAGCGGAAAGAAAAATATCCTCTGGAAAACACACATCAACGTCAAAATCGCAAAAAAATTAAAGCATACGATTGTCGCAGCTCCGCAAGCGGCGAGTCTCTCGAAGCGGACTCGCTTTGCCGAGCTGCGTGTGCGGCATGAGCACGCTTGTACTGACGCAGCGTGATGTACGTGTGTGACGTTACGTAAACATTACGTAAACAATAATAGGCTAGCTCTGTGCCGACCGGCGGAACAACGATTCGACGCCGACTGTTGCCGCCAACCAACGGGAGATGAATCGAGTTACCTCTCGGTCCGGCGCGCTTTGACGCGAGCGAATCGACAAAAGCCGCGCGCTGTGGCTGCGAGCGAGAAGCACGTTAATTGTATAATGACCAGAATATACCAACGAGTGGTCAGAGTATGTCATGAAAGTCGCGTATCTTCCGCGTCGGACCCTAGAGCTCAAATTAAGACGATTGTTTCGATGTCGACATGTGTTCGGAAAAAAAAAATCAAAATCAGATAAAGCGCCATTATCGAAATCAAGAGCAATTCCAATCGGTAAAATTTTAATTTAAAACTTGATTCTCTCAGAATTTTAATATTGAAAAGTAAGCAGCGTTGTAAAACGAAACATGAATGAAATTTAACTAGAGATCGTAATAGAAAAAAAATTGAATTACGTTCGCTGTTTTTTTTTTTTCCAAAAAAGGTTTGCTGCCAATTTCGATATGTTACGAAAATTGTGCTCTTAGAAGGATAACAACGGGACATCGTGTAGGCTTCGAGTAACATATACGCGAAAGAGACAATTCCGACACATGACAGCGAGAATGAATGATGCGAGCGCGAAGAAGATGAGAAGCGGGTAGATGGATGACAGAGACAGCGTCGATCGCCCCTGTGGTCAATGAAACTGATGCGCATCGAAAGGGAGGCGTGATCGGTGAAAGGACTATAATGTATAGCGTATGCGCGATGTGATCAAAGTAAATTACTCCTGCAATATGAGCGCCAAGATGATGTACGTGCAAATATCCATGATTTAGCATTTAACTTTACTGAGACTTACGTATAAGATAATCCAAATTCGTAATTGACTTTCATTATTATTAATTAATTAAATAATAAAAAAATATTTCGGCATATAATAATTTTGCTGTAATGTCCATAAAATAACATACGTTTTCGGATTTCAGCAAAAAATAAAATATAATGTAATAAAGAGAGATACAAATATATTATGATAAATAAATTCTAATATATTAATTCGTAATTATGGAATCTTTAAATTTGTATTATCATTTCAAGACTTTAGAGACATTATATTTTTTTTTTACATTTATTAAAACAAAATGTGACCATACTGTAGAATTATAACTTGTATAATCTTATCGAATCACGTATGACACAATAATGTGCAGTCGGAAATTTGACTCTACGATCTGTAATGACTGTCTGGCCAGTTGAAATTAACCGGCGATAAAGAGAACCGGACTAACCAGCAATGAACGGCGTTTTATTTTGTCGTTCCTATGTGGATTTCGTGAATTATATACATATATATATATATATATATATATATATATGTGTGTGTGTGTGTGTGCGACGCGCATGCAATTCCCATAAACGCAATTGACATAGGTCCGTCGCTCGTTAAGCGCGAAAAAAAAAGAATGCGCTACACCTCGTTAAACGTCATCAGTCGTTAATGGACACCCGTTTCGCCGGTCTTGTTATGCATGCCGTACATATCGTTATGTATATGCAGCGCGTAAACGAATCATCTTTAAAGAGCCGCGTTACGGTCGAAACAGCCTTGGCCGTAGACGCGTGCGAATGGCTCGATTCTCGATCATGCACGCGCGGCAAACGTCGTGCGGAGGATCGTTAATTAGGAATGTTATGAAGTTCGGTAAAAACTGAGACGATCGATTTTTTTTTGGCGTCGTATGTACGTACGTACGTACTTACAAAAGATGCATTGTCGTGCATCTTCACTTTCGTTTACAATTATGAGAGCAAAGTTCATAATACGCATTTTCAATTATGTTATTTTAAAATTAGTTACCCGAGATCGAATCGTAGATCATTACTAAGCATATTATACAAATTATTAAACTTGTTTGATAAGGAAATATCATTCAAATTCATGATTCAAATTCTTGCTCATTGGAAAGTTCCCGATATTTTTCCTCAATTAGAAAATTGTTCGTCATGCTTTCCGCGAAGGAAAAATTATCGATTGTAGTCGGTTAAGTAGTACCAAACTCGCGAAATAAAATTATCAACGAATCATTCAGCAACGAGCGGAGCGACGTGCAGCGACAGGAAGCAATTGCGTCTGCGATTGCGTAACGAAAGAAGATTATAATTGCATACAATTAAGTACCGCAAGCATGCGAGATAATGTCAGAACAGCTTTAATTAATTCCGGTCGCATAAGACGTCCGATCGTATGCAAGAAATCGCGACGAGATGCAGTCCTTGTTCCGTTAACCATTTTGTGTCTATATCTGCAATTGTGACTTTGCAGAAAAGAGTTCAACATTTGTAGAAACGTGTTTGGAATATTTTTAAGATAACTATCATACTACAAACTATCATTTAAAATAATTTTTTAATATAATCATGAATAATATTATAAATATAGAAAAGCCTCTAAATCGAAAATATATAATAGATAAAAAATTAAATTTTTTAAACTATGCGCAACTTGGCGAATATTTAATTAAATGTCGACGAATCAAATCTGAGCAAGGAACAAAAGCGCTCGTTCTTTTTAGCTTTCACATTTTGTAAAATGTGTATCCTCCCATCTATGTGAATAAGAACAGTTGTTGTACATACATGTTGTCACATACATATAACGGCGATGCTATGCAAATTCCTATACGCGGTACGTGCGTACGGTAACCATTCTTCATGTCCCGCCTCAGAGAAGTTTGCGGTTTGTCAAGGCGCTCGTATTCAATAGAATTCTGCATTAACGACTCCGCCGGAAAAATTCGTATCAATATGGACGCGACGTACTACCGTGCGTGACGTAAAGAATTAATTTCGCATTAAATTATAGCGCGACGTCTGTTGCATTAATGATACGGCCGGTGCTCGCGCGCGCGAAACAGAAAACGCTTTTTTTTCGCGTTCAATGACAATTTGCCGGGGAAATACATTTATATACACGAGATGGGAATGAGATTGACGAGATCAAGATTTCAAGATAAAAATATTTCCTCGACGATCTAAAGCGTCCGCGTCTTTGTAGAAAGAACTGGATCGCCAGCCGTGATTCGTTAATTTTTAACATTACTTTTAGAACTTCAGAAAGGTATATACATATGTTAAGATTGAAATACGTAACACATTACATGGAATGTAATGCGTGTATTGTGCTTTGTGTTATTAATCATTTCCGACTGAAGCGGATTTTACAATTTATATAACAACACGTCTGAACGATTACACAATACATTTATTTCATATTGACGTCAATCTC
This sequence comes from Tetramorium simillimum, assembly GCA_011636635.1. NCBI lineage: Eukaryota > Metazoa > Arthropoda > Insecta > Hymenoptera > Formicidae > Tetramorium > Tetramorium simillimum. The sequence continues at coordinate 38,816 of VBVQ01001084.1, forward strand.
GATAATCGCAATGCACGATTTGTTTGCGTTGCGAACAACGTAACAGTTTTCACCGCATTCTTGGCAACGTGTTGTCAACGCGGCGGCTACGTATGTACGTGTAATTAAACAATTTTCACGCCACGCCAACCGCTGGCGCGACATAGTATCGCGGCGCTCATTAGTATCGCTTACATACGTCATGTACGTGACGTAGCGTCATTATCGTGAAACGCAGAGTCTCTTCGTGTGACGCCTACTTCTTGACACGCGGATTAACGATCGATTCGTCGACCGGCGAAACGCCGTTTCCCTATCCGAGAGTCGAGTATGGAAAGGAATATATTGTACATATATCGAAACGTACATCACCGCAACAAAATCCATGGGAATCATATAAATTATATAAGTACGATTTTCATGATAAAAAGCTTTATTGTCCAAACATTGTCCGCATTTATGAGGATCGGAAGGATCGCGAGCAATCTGATTTTTCCGACATTTCCTGTGCTCGATCGTACACGCCTGAGCGCCTGGCAATGAGTTCTGATGATAACGGCATTGTTCGTCGCGATAAAGTGAGGGAACGGCGCAGCGATTTGCGTATGCGGAAGTATACGTAATCCCAATACGATCGGAAAATTGAATATTTATCGCCCCCGTGTGTTCCGGCACGCGTGTTGAGCGTAACTATTACGCACTCTTTTCCGGCTGTACAGCGCGATATTATCATCAAATCGCGCACGAGGTAAACACAGGAAATAAGTACACGCTCGCTCGTTGAGAAACGTGCACGCAAGTTTCTGCATTTGCATCTCGCAAATGAACGAGATACACTCCTCGCGTTTGCAATATATTCATTCAATGTTTTAATGGAAGGATTATATGAAATGAAACGGGCGAGAACAAGAGACTGACTTTGCGTTTGCGACGATGAAGCTTCGAGAAATTGCACATGGACGATTAATAGCTAGCTTTTAAATATACTCTTAACATTCTATTTCCCCATCTGCAAAATATGATTTGTATCTGTAGATTTTTCTAATTGTAAGATGTAGAATCGAACAAATTTTGTATTATAGTTTGATATTTTTAAATGTCAGGTCAATACTTGTCTAATCGTTGTAAGCATAATTTAAAATTATTCTAAATTCTGTTGTCAAACCAAAGCGTTGAGCGTTTAATGACACATGTTTAATTTGTGACAAAAATTCCACCGGACAAATTGTAATCGGCGCTCGTTGGTGTGTAACATTAAGTAATAAGCGACGAGTCACGTTGGCAATATACAATATTCGACGCCCACGACGAATTGGCAGCTGTGCCGGCAAGGCCGCACGGTCACTATAATTACGTCTCCGTGAAATGCATTTCTTCTCTCCGTTCAAAGCATCTATCTGAAACGCATTTAGCGCATTTCGCGTTTCTCGGCACGCGAATCTCGCATCGCGCGTTGTTTGTATACGGAATAAATAACATGCTCTTAAGCGTAACCCTTAAAATGAGAATGAAAATGCCCTACATTTGTGGAACTATAGCTTTCGCGTCCAATTCTTTTTTTTAACGGATATAAATGTTAACTTTTGAAAAAGTAGATAAATCATTGCATGAAAAAAAAATGGATATTTAAGAACTTGCATGAAAAAAAAATGGATATTTAAGAACGTTTTTTATCTATTAAGAACGTTTATGAAGCCTTTAATAAAAAAAGTTATACTACTTTGGTGCAACTTATTTATGATTCTGCGATAAAGAGAAAAATGCAAGAG
>VBVQ01001085.1:0-40534 GCA_011636635.1 Tetramorium simillimum
GTTAAAGTAAAGATTTTTTAAATATAAAATTTTACTTTGATTTTTTTACAAAGAAATGTTTTTTTATAATATTTTATTATTTCTTAAAACAAAAGAGATAAGAATAAGATGTGTTAGGTGCTATAAAAAAAATTTATAGATAGAAAAACTATAAATTAATTAAGGTGTGATTTATTCTCCTTTTTTCATCTAAGATTAAATATTATACAAATCGATGCAAGAAAACAATTTTTAAATATATTTAAAGAATTTTAGTATGCATAAATATAAGTATGAATAAAAAGAGTAGAAATCTTGGTTTTATTATACATTTTATTTTATAGAAAATGCGTCGTTATTAATTATCAGAATTTATTTTAACAAAGCACCGATTTTATCTTAATTTTTTGTAGCCTATCCATCTATGTTTTATTGAAAAATTAGTTTTATGCTAGATAAAATCAAGCAAAATGACGTGAGATTCTAAATATTTTATTGACAAATCATGAAAATTTTTTTATATTATTATATATGGAGACGATCTCAGAAAAATTATTTAATTTTGCGGAAAATAAAATTAATATATTATATAAAAAAAAATTTGGTAGGAAACAAAAAATATAGTGAGATATATTTATACGAAACATAAATTTATAAAGACTTGCATATGTTATTTGCAAGAACGCGATACTGGTTAATTATAATATCTAATTATACTATTAGTATCAATCGTGCGATAAGTTTCTCTTTCTGAATCTCACGTTCATTCTGTATGTCTCACTTGATACACTCTTGCGTATTGCATGAATGACATGCAATAACATGCACAATGGATTTTCGTGATCGATTTTCGCGATTGGCTTTTGAAGCTTAATCAATGCCAGATATAAGTTGAACTAAGGTGTTGATTGCTGCATTCAGCTTTCCTCGAGCGTAAGTTGCTGAACTTTTTTCTTTTGAAAAACAATGAGCCTAACTTAATAACAGTAATTAAAAATTATTTCAAATTAATTCAATTATTTAATTAATTAAATAAAAATAAAATTTAATAATAAAATAAATAAAAATAAAATTTAATAATAAAATAAATAAAAATAAAATTTAATTATTAAAAAAATAGTAAAGTTTAAAATTACACACCCAAATTCGAATAAAACAACTTCAAATTTACAAAATATTACTTTTTAATGTTTCCAAAACTAAGAGTATAGAAATCACTATTAAAATTATGAAGGAGTTGAAGTAAGGAAGTAATTGTAACATTACGGGGAGTTTGTCGAATACAAACACATTACTACGTGAAAGTGCTTTATTCCTTTCGAAGATCGTTCATCGCAGACAATGGCGTCGGGAATGCCACTCTCATTTATCGCGTAATATGTGTGCACGCGTGCACGAATTCGCGCGCGCGCTCGCGCACGCGCGTGTGCACGCATATGCGTATATATATTTATATACACATATATATACCTGACGTTTTTATATTTATATATAAATATACATACCCTCTAATAAGCGATCCTAATTATTGAGTAAAGTACCGTCTGATATTAAAAAATACGCATGTATATGTACATATACAATTACAACACACGCCAGGACGGCAGGAATCCTGGTCCAGCGAGACCTTAATAATGCTTTTTTTTTTAGAACGAAGGTCATAATGTACAGTATATTATTTTACATACTTATCGTTTCAGCAATAACAATTTTATTGTACGTAGACTTGCAAAAATTAAATAAATTATGACAGTGGTACATCGCGTATTGGACGGAAGGGCCCAAAACACTGCGCAGAGGTGTGAGAGGAAATCATAGATTTAAATTCGGTCGAGGTGCAATTGTTTCTTTACACACACACACACACATACACGCACGCACACACATGCACACATTTGTTCTCTTTCTCTCTTTCTCTCTCTTTCTCTCTGTCTCTCTTTCTCTTTCATCCCTTCATTCACTTATTCATACTCACTTGTTTCTTCCTTCTTTTCTTCTCTCTCTTGCTTTATCTTTATTTTTGTCATTTATTTTTTTCGCCAAATTGTTTCACCTTTTAAAATTTTTATTTAAAGTGATTGCTCCTTTCTTTATTCTTTATGTCTTTCTGTCGCATTTTCTTTTCTCAGATTTTCTATCGCATTCTCTCTTCCTCTCGATTTCTTCCATTCACTCATTCATGCTTATTCTGCATTTCTTTCCATCTTCTGCAAAAAGCGGTCTAGCTCGCGTAACTTAAACGGACAGAGTCCAATATTTCTATTGTGAAAGTATTCATTGAAGAACGGGAAGCGAAGAAGGAGAAGAGAGCAGGTTATGATGGTTGGGAGGTAGGAAACAGAGTCTCGGCTTATAAAAACTATTTCTTTTATAAGCATGCCCAGTAATACCAGACAAATAATATCACGTGTCTTCTTCTCCATTTGATCTTCTTACGTTGATCCTTCCGTGATAATAACGACTTCCTATAGTATTTTTTCTCTTGCGCCATTTTCTCCTGCGTTTTTATATTACAATAATTAACATCGTCACATACAGACTTATACACTAACGATATGACTACGCTCTAAACCAGCAGAGCGTTCATCGATGAAGAAGTGAGAACAATAAATTTTAAGTTTTCTTCGCACGCATTTTCTCTTGCTCACTCACATATACTTTACACTTTTTTCGATTTTGGAGGGAAGGTATCTCCCACACACGCACACAAATACACGCATAGATACACATACACACACATTCTCTCTTTCTCTCTTTCTCATACTGATATGCCAATTTATTTATAAAATGTTATAAATTATTTGTGAGCGTTTTTTCGTGGCTTGTATAAATGGACTTAGAATGGCAAATATTAAGATTTTGCTAGTTACATATCGATATTTCTTAATTATCGAAATTACCATTTCTAGAAATGACAAAAATCGATATTCTTTGCTAATCAAATTTCTAAATCATTATTATTACTCTAATTAGCAATAAAAACGCAAAAATGTATATTTTTACAGTACCGATATTATTCTGTCATCTCTAAATTGGAAAAAAATCGATCTTTAAAAAATATCGTTATTATGTTGCCATTCCTATATGGGCTTAGGATCGTCCGTGATCCTTTTGCAACTATTAGCATAGATACCGTCTGGATTTTTTCATCTTTCGACGCCGATCTCACACGAATTGCAATCGGACTAAAACCGAGTCACAATTAGATTATAATTTCATTCCAGTCTATTCTAATCGCAATCGTATTGTAATCATAACAATATTCAAATAATTTGAGTTATGTTCAAACGATGACAATGATTCGATGTGTATATTCTAAATTCTGAGGAACCTGAGAGAATCCATAAAAAACTTATCAGTTTAAATATAAATTTTCTACGAGAAAAAATATAAACTAGCGAAAATAATAAATAAAAAATAAATTTTTATGTGCGAATGTAACATTATTTGTATAAGAAACCCATAAAATGTTAATTTGTAATTCGTATGAAATCGGTTTTACTTTCTTCTTGCATTCAATCGGAAAATTTTCAGCGCGGCTAAGCGCTCATTTGATTTCGTATTAGCGATCGCTTAGCATCGGACTATCTCTAATTAATAATAATTAATTGGCAGCGAAGAACTCTTCAGTTATACAAATCGGAGAGTTTCCAATTAACCGTTTGAGCGCGAGAAAATCTTTAATATAAGAAAATATATATTGCATATACTTTTAACGTTAACTATAGCTATTACATAAATTCTAAAGAATTTAATTAAATCGATATAACCCAGTGTAAAATTATATGAATGAGAGAGGTTTATTTAAAGTTAAATACGTTGTAAGAATGTTGAAAAATTAGAATGTTAAAATAATCAATAATTGATTCAAATTCTTCTTCTTCTTCTTATAATAAAAAAATTATGCATATATTATACAAATATCATAAAAGTATTAAGAATCAAGATATATTCAATTTACAAGATATCTCGAGATGAAAGATATACTTTATATACTTTAGCAGTCAAACGGTTAAATCGCGCGAGTTGCACTCAGCTATTTCGAAATTAACAAAATCGAATATTCTTGTCATTCATTTATCTTATGACATTAATTGCAAAAACTTTACCTAACGTTATCGGTCTTAAATCAATGAATTGTTGAAAAAAATTGCAAATCGACATTACTTTCTACTTGCGCATCGAAGTTACAACTTTTTTTTTATGTCGCATAAGAAACAATTTAAGAAACGATACAATAAGAAATTTTACACAACGTTAAAGTAATCTCTCGCTCCAATACCCATCCTTTCAGAATTTGCCTCTCACATTTACTCCTTTTCCCTCCCTCCTTCGTTTTTCCGCAAATCACAGCGATTTGATTTACGAGAATACCTTGGAGTATTATAACTATCTGTACCAGGTCTTTCGCATGCATTTTAAATGGTTCAAAGCGAGAAGAGACTTAATTATTTAATTAATTAGAATGCATGTAGACTTATTCGCACAAGACTACGTTCGGTTTGTTAGAACCTTTGAATCATCTAATCAATTTTCAAAATTCTCGCGAGTACATTCGAATTACCCAGTATATTAACATACATCCTAATGATTGCTAATGAACAGTTGACCAATCAATTGGCTAACACGGGTGGAGCGCTCAATTTTTAACCCTTTATAGGATAATACTTTCTTTATAAATTATAATTTGAGAAATTAATGTGTATTTGTAATAATCTTAGTTCTTTTATATTATACAGCTTGTATCGTAGAAATTATAATTTATATATATTTAATATTTTGTATAAATAAATGACTAGCCAAATAAAAGTGTCAAAAAATAAAAAGTAATTTTTATCTCTTGTATAATAAATAATTTAGCATTAATCACTAAACGATATATACATATATATGTATACATTTAAATCACATTAAGTATGAAACGTTTAGAATCTATAAAGGGTTAAAAACTTTAAACAGGTTCCGGCACAAATAAGGAATGTTACAGTACATAGCATTATATCAACATTTAATAAAGTATCTGAAACATTAACAAACGGACTATATAAACACTACATGGCTGCCCTTAGTGTACAGCTAGTGAATATGGATCGTTTCGTTCCAATATGTATGGATCTCGATCGATAAACCGTATTTCTCATCGCACTTATTCCCAAGAACTGTACATAGTCTCCCCGTCAACTTTTTTTTTATGATTTCGATGAACATAATTGTAATGTTGTAACAATGCACCCATGTATCAATTTATAACAAATGTAATTTCCTTTCTTTTTCTTTTACTTTTAATTTTATTTCTTCTCGCTCAAAATATCTTCCTTTCTTTAATCCCTTGTTTTTTTAATCAATGGAAAATTCTCATTTTCATTTTCTCATGAGTATTTCTTGGTGTTGCTATTATTAGATATGCTTGTCATGATATTCAATGAGCACACGTCATTTCCTCCGATGCATATTTACAGCTTTTGTGAAAGCTCTCTTTCAGTCCCCTCGAATTCTTTCCTTTTCCATCCTCTCATTTATAGTTTTACATGACCTATCATCAATAAATCGCTAATGTGACGGCAATCCTAATTTGCGCGAGTAGACAAAATTTCATATCGTTAGCTTCTCTCTCAATTATTTGTGCACTTTATGCAAAACGCGAAAAAAATCACACACATTACACGTTTAAAACTTGATGTAAAAAAATGAAAGAAAAAAGGGAAAACGAAGAAAATACTTCATACAAATTATCTACTGCTAAATTATGAAAGTTCCGAGCGTGGCATAACAATATGAAGTATAAAGCTTCATTCGTTATGAATTATGCGCGATTATTTTCGAAGAGTTAATTATTAATAATCAGGAGAGCTTTTCATTTGTTTCTTTCATTTAATAGCTACGGATGCATTGAATATTGCGCGTAAATTTTCGTAGCGTGTAATAAACATCTCTCGTTCCATGTAATAAACGTACAACAAAAATAGCTTAGATCATCGTATAAATAAGATCGATATTAATCGTTGCCCTGAGTGCCTTGGTACCCGGCTAACGGAACTTGATTTCCGTCAGTTCTCAATCTATCGCAAAAGATGCACGAGTCGTGATAATGAATACGGCGAATAATGAAGAAAGAAGTAAAAGTTCAGAATTAATGCTATTAAAAATTTAAATCACTCACACATAATTTAGATCGCGACATCAAAAACTGCAATATTAGGAATTTGTGCAAAAAAATTTGTGAATCTAAAAATTTATTGTTTATTCAAATTTCTTTAACAGGTTTTAAAAAATTTATCAAATTATCTAAATGATTATAATGATAAAATCTCTTGTATCTCTTCTTAAGTGCACAAATTCATTATCGAGCCTCGTGTAATGCAGCCATTTTATATCTCCTTTTTACTCCCTCTAATTGCGCAGAGCTTCGCTGAAATCGGTAAATAATTATGCTGAATTTTTTCTTCTCTATCTTTTAGTTAATGGAACGCAGCAACTCGTTGCGCAATATAGAAATAGTGGCTTTACAAAACATTGCCGCAGGAAAACGTAGGACATCAGTCGTTTCCCGGCGGCATTCGCGGGCTTGTTAGAAAAATTAGCAGTTCTTCTGTGTTTTTTCCTTTTAATCATAATAATTATTTTATAGGATCATTGTATGTGTATGCGTTGTGTACGCGCGCGAGTTAGCGCTATCTGTGTATGTGTGTGTGTGACGCAAGCGAAAAATAGATTATATGTGTTACACATGCTGTCTTTTTTCACTTCATGTCCAGCTCTTCTATTTATATTTTTTTCCTCCATATTTTTTTCTTCTTTAATTTTCTTTGCTTTTCTTTACTTTTCCTTTTCCCCTTTTCGCTACTTTCTCTCTATTGTCTTTTCCTCTTTTCCTCTTTTTCATTTTTCTTTCTCTTTCTTTCGTTTATTCATAGTTTTTATTTAATTCTGAATAAGGCGATGGACTTAACTTCTCTTAGCGCTTATAAACTTAATAAATCTTTTGTTTGTTTGTGAAAACGTGCCAGGTGGTTCTTAGCGTAACTCGGGGCAACTCGGCAGGATATTTGTGAGCTAGTACCGTTAAGAGTATGTAGTATCCTTTTTTCTGGTATATTCATACATCACTAAATGTATTCTGTAGTAATTCGCTTATTATTCCTCATTGTTCCTCCTTATCTTTCTTCCTCTCTTTGTTAAAATGCGTACAAACGGAGATACGGAATCATTTATAATAATATACATTAAACGTATCGCGAAGGAAACGTGGCGCGCGTTCGTGACACACACTTATCGATTATTATTAATATATTCTCATTAGTTTTTATTACTTATTACTCGTTATTATTATTTTTAATTATTACTTAATTTTACTTAATAATTAGTTTATTAATAACTCTTTACATGAATGTTTGCCGTTTTTCCTTGCCTTCTTTCCAGCTCTTTCATTTTACGATAGCGATCTCAATACATCACAAAGCTCTCTCTCTCTTTCTCTCTGTCTCTCTCACACTCACAACACACATACACACACATACACACACACATACACATACACAAACACACACAGACACACACACGCTCTCTCTCTCTCTCACTCTCTCTCTCTCTCTCTCTCTCTCTCTCTCTCTCTCTCTTCCCCCCTTTCTAACTTACTTCAATTTTCGTATATTTTTCATTTATCTTTTCCCGTTTTTCGGAAAAGTTTTGAAAATGATTGTATGAAGTCGATACGATAATTATATGTCCTTTCCCAATTAAATTACATTAGTACAAGCTTCACACAGCCAAAAAATGAAAAGCACTTAAAACAGTGCTCAACACTATATAAACGAGTTCTTGATCGGTAATTAATTGATTTAATTAATTCACAAAACGAATTCTGATCAACTAGAATGGCAGAGGTGGCCGCCACCATATGCAGCCCTCGCGCGTTACAAATTCTTTATATATCTCTTGGGTTTTTCTTTTAGATTTAGCCTACTGAGTAGCTTGTTTCGCAAGTCATCCTCGTGTGTCGTGTGTCATTGTGTGTATGCATGTATATGTTGCGTATGTATATGTATACATAATAACATTAGTACTTTCTACTCTTTACAAACGAATTACTTCTCTTCCCTTCACAAAGTGTCGAGCGCGACGTGTTTTTTTTTCCCTGCAATTTATCTGCCCCGTGTTTTCTCCTGGCATCCGTTACATATACATATCTCAGTATATATGTATGTATATATATATATATTTATTTATATCACACATGTACATGATATATAGGGTACTTCGTTAAATTTGAGAGCCGGTAGCAGGCACTTATTCCACGATGAATTTCGAAACGACCTTTTCTCAAAGAGAATCGGTACAAAAATCTGGATAATAGAATCGTCAATTAATTAAAGATGTCTCAGCAAATCAATTTTAAATCGAAGAAATTCCATACAATGCTTAGCAAGTTATTTAAAGTTGAGATTATAAAAGCTGCGATAAAAGTAACGTTTTAAAAGTCTTCGAACAAATTCATCCACACATTCATATTCATCGAAGAATATAACTTTGCTACTGATTTCCGCGCTTTACGATTCACCCTGTATATGATATATCTACATGCATTTACACATAATACTCATCGCGGCATAAATCAATCGTCGAAAACGTTATCCGAGTGATAACAAACATTCGCTTTAGTTCTTATACTATATTCTTTTCAGCGTCTTTAATATAGATTTTAACTCATATAATACCTAAATATATCACTTGAAAGCGATCGTCTCGATCTACGAGCGCTCGCACTTGCTTTTTATCTCTCGTCTTCATCAACTTTTTTTAATATGTTCTCCTTTTGTGTTCCTTTTTTTTTTACACGGGCGGCGTACGAGCATTTTTTACGCCATAAAACTCTTATCCTCCTTTAAATGCGCAAGGATTCATTACGATCGATTCTACCTTTCGCATTATCGATCTCAGTGTCTGTAATACAATCTGCATTCGTTATTATTTTTACATGATCTCGTACAATTCATTTTAGCAGTTTATTGCTATTTTAGTTCGATTGTGTCGATCGCGCGAGATCGAGTAAGGAAGGATCGATCGTGACAATCCAGAGAGGGGCCAGAAAGGACGGGGGATGCTCGAGAGTGGTGCCGGCACTCTAACCTGCTTTTAATTTATTTGCTTTATCTTCATGGAATAATAATATTTCATAACATCTTGCCCAGCCTGATTACCATGCGTTATTTTATTATTACTATTATTACTATTAGTTATTCTTTTGGTTACTCGAGAACTCGACGGTGCGCCGATTATCTCCTCTTCGCATCTCCTTCTCGCATTAATTAATTAATTAGCGACGAATCATTTCGTTCTATAGCGACAGCGGAATATAACTCTAGCTTCGTAGCAAGACTAATTCTTTTCTTTTTTTTTTTAATTTTTACCCTAGTTATTTCGGAATGCATCTTCGGCTCGCATAATTCATCACCAATAATAATTTTTTTTCCCTCTCATTCATTCTCATGCACACAGAGTATCATCCTTCCTTTCTCTCTTTCTCCTCGCGTTTACACGTTCATTCACGCTCTTTGTCCCGTTTTTCTTTTTCTATCTCTTTCTTAGATCATTGGTGGAGGAGACGCTTTGATAATCAACAGTCGCTTTGTTAATTCTTACAGAATTATGAAAAGGATCATGAGAGAAAATGTTCCTTTCCCTCTTCCTCCGGGACAGGTGACTTAATTTTATAAAAAGAACATCGGCGACTACTCCCGCTCACTCATTCGGTGCCATTTGTAAAACGTCAAAGCCATTTTCATGCTCTCGGTGCACGAATTAAATGTCGAAAGTTACGCTGCCGCGACATTTTGTTCGATTTCTTGCTTTTTTGTTCGCATAATTAAAAATACACGGCATAATGGAAGTTCAAGTGGATTTTCGGGTATTCGCTTTAACACGACGTTTTTATATTTAGAGGTCGAAAGCAATTTTGAAATTACTAACTAAAACCAATCTCGATATCTCAATGTAATTTCCCGACGGATAAATAATTTTGGTATTATAAATTTTTAGAATACGACTTTTGTCTCTTATATTTCAATTCAATTTTAGTCTAATTGGTTTAAAGAATAAGTCAAATTAGGTCAACATTAAAGATGCAATTATTATTAAAATTGATTCACGAGCAATTGAAATAAATTTCGAAATCAAACAAGAAATCTGTTCATCTTTGAAAGTTCGTCATTAAAGCTCCACCCTTCGCGTTTATTATTAGGCGACGAAAGTCTGCCGATAGAAATCGAATGGAAATAACAACGTATCTGGCATTTTATAGTATTTTCTCTATCTGACAATTTTTCGTTCAACCGACTATGTACAACCGCCTTGGCTTGATCGAGCCTACTTGAAATTTTGATACGAATATTATTGATAATTCCGACGCAGCAACAACGATGATGTAGTTCGCCACCTAATGGCTATTTTCGTGTACTCTAATAGCTACTGGCTGCCTAACGAAGTAGTCTCTTGTTATCTAAATACTTCATTGTAGCAGGTTTTTTTGTTTGATAGTAATAGCAGCAGTAGTTGTAATAGTAGTAGTAATTAGTAGTTAATAAGTAAATAGTAGTGATAAGTAATAGTAGTAGTAATAATAATAGTAGTGGTTGCAGTAGTGATAGTAGTAAGAATAATAGTAGTAGTAATAAATTTATCGTTTATGAAACATTTTTACTCTCTCTTGTCTCTTGTTTTCACGCATTTTCTTCCGCTTACTCTCTTTTTTTCTCAATTTTTAACTAGGCTGGTAGTTTGATGTGTAATTTTTTTACATTTTGTTTTTTTTATTACTTCTATACATCGTTTCTCGGACTAAATCAGCGAGGCGAAAGGTTTGAGTATTGTATTGAAAGCGTGTAACGTAAATCTTCGTGTAATTATTGTATCAGTAATATGTTATTTTATTTCTCTTTCTCTCTCTCTCTCTCTCTCTTTCTCTCTCTCTCTGTCCCTCATATACTCTCACTTTCACTCTCATTCTCACTCTATCGCACACACATATACACATACGCAGGCACGCACGCACGCACGTCATTCTCTATCTCTTTTGCAATCTCTATCGTACTGCGGACTAAAATTTCATTATCAACATTGTGTCTATTAAAAGACGAGATCAGTCATCTTGTTAAATCCACTTCTAAAATTACCTAATAAAATCGAATTAATTGTTTCCTCTTTCTTTTCTCTCTTTGGTTATTTGCTTCGTCGTTTTCCACGTAATTGTTTGCTTGCCTAAAACGGCTGATACAGAATGAAATATAAGAACAACCAATATTGGTATCAGTAAACATTTAATAATGGATTAAATAACGAATAGAGAATCAATATATATCCGTGATCAATACGATCCTTATACTCCTTTCTCACCAATTACAGTGCAAGACTACTTCCGTCCTAAAAAACGGAGAACATTAATCATATTTGTTCGTCTCAATCATGTTTATTTTCTAATTGAATGCCTCTTCTAAGCATTCCGCTAATTCTCACATTATGAAAGACTGACAATTATGATATTGAGATTATTCCGTTGATTTTTTGCCGTTCGACAGCAACTATTTTTTTTCGTGTGTTACCGCTACGAATAAAGAAACCTACTTCTTTATTCTTTAAGTTAGTAATTGGCTAATTTTTTAATTTTTGCTCCTATATTTTATTTGAACTCTTCATTATGTATCAGCCTTAAATTACATGCCTTGCATCTTCTTTCTATTCTAAACAAAAACAGTTAACTCCTTCAGTATCGAATTAAATACGATGATTCAAATAAAATCCTCCGCAAATTTAATCAGATTCCATTACTGACAAAACTTAACTCTTTACGACAATCAATGGAAAATTAACAACTAACATTATATAGTAATGGGATACTGAAAAAGTTGGTGTGAGCGGCTTCGTTCTTTTTTCGTTTTTGGTCGAATCAAACGGCGATTGAAAATTGATAACTTTGAGAAATGGAACAATGACTTTGCATTTTCTCTTTTGCGGATTCCTCCCCTGTGTTCTTGAACTCTATGCGAGCGAAGATACGTCCCATAAGTCGACTTTGGAATTTAGATCGAATCAGCATATCGAAGATCGATCGGATCGGGTCGTTTTGACTCCGTAGAATGTACTTTGGGTAACTCCTTGGCGCGATATAAATCGAGAGATGTGAAATGGCAGTCTTGGCAATTCTGCGACGTACTTTCGTCGTACGGGAAAAGATGAACAGATTTGAAAACTCTCTGTGAGATTAGGTGCGAGGATCGATTGGCATGCCAATTCGTTCTCCAGACAATCTAGTTTATCTCAGTATCACATGTCTTCCTCTTCCTTTTTTTTGACACGAATTGCTGTTTAACTTATAACTCGAAACAATGGCTTCTTTTTCTGTCATCGAAATGACATACAACGCAACATCTTTTATCTTTTTTTCCTTTTGAACAAATTAAAAATCACTTTTTCAAAGAATATTAATCCAGTAAGAAATTTATTTGTAAGAGAGGAAGAGGAAAACTATAAGAGCTATACAAGCTTTCTCTCAACGTTTTACAAGTTTCTATTCTTCATTATCAAAGAGATATCCTTGATAGCTTAATCAAAAATTATTTTCGTAAGGAATCACACAGTGATCCTTTCATCTTTGAGCTTTAATAAAGACGAAGAACGTGATATACGAATTATTATTAACATACATGTTTCAAACTTGTGCATGCTAATTATCATCATCACTATCTTTTGCTTCTGCAAGCGATCATCCGCGATTTTTCGAGAAATCGTTATCGCACGTATCGAAGACAGAAATATCAAATTGTACACTTGAGAGATTGAAATTATGATTTGGGCATAAAACTCGCGCGCCGTTAGCAGACATTTTCGGTTTTTTAATTTTTTTTTTCTTTGGACGTTTCTTATCGTTACAATTGCTCGCATCGTCTTGATGTTCGTATCCGATTTATTGTATTACATCTCAGAAATTCACTATTCAGACGCTATTCAATATATACACCCCCGTCACTTAATACTGGTACGTAGTTTCTGCTTCCCTTCGTTTTGGATACATGTATATATGTGTATAGATATATATGTTTATAAGCATGAAGATAACTTTGAATAAACAGGTAACTTTTACTTTATGATAAAAGCGCTTTAAACGTAACGTAAAATTGTACTGTAATTTGAATGTTCGATAATCTTCTTGAAAAATGCAATCTACATAATTTCACGATATTAATTTTTAAGCAGCGGGGGTGCAATTCAAAATTGCTAGAGTAATTTTTGTAATCACACGTGGACATCATAAAAATCATTTGTGTCATCGTTTCTGCAAATATCTGATTATGGTTATCGATCATCAATAATCTGAAATTGATCACCCTTTCGTCGTTTAAGAAATGATTGAACTTGATTCAATTAACGTCGACGATTATCGCTTTATCAGCATTTAAATGTGTTACATGTGCATGTGTGCGAATGTAACAGGACGAGAAAATAAATCCCATTGTCGAATAACATATCATATAATGGTAAATAGATTCGAAAATCGGCTTACTAATCGGTGTCATTTGTTTAAAAAAAGAAAAAAAAGAGGAACGGAACAGTCTACGCCGTACACACACTCCATCTCTTTCTCTCTTTCTCCTTCCCTCTCGACCCCCTCCCCTCTCTTTCTCTATGTCTCTGTGGTCATCATCGTTCAGTCCTCCATTCTTGATGCATCTTTTACGAGCTTTCTTGTCGGTTTCCCTCTTTCGCCTCTTCCGCAAGCAGCATTTTTTAAATGTCCTCGCATTTTCGCGATTTATCATAAAACATACTTTGTTAACTTACCCTCGCCCTACGTGTACGGTACTCAATTAATTTATATCGATAATAATTAATATAGTATTATCTGGTACGATCCCCATTTGTTGCTTCCGCTACCTACCAGCTCCCCCTTCTCTCTACTTCACCCGCCTGGCGTTCCGAAAGTCGGAGGAGCCCGTAAGGACGGGGGGACACTCGACAGCGCTTTATACGAGAACGCCGTGATGTTTCTTCGGTATCATTTGTTATATCTTTATTTTTTTTTTGTTTTGAACACTGGAGTCGGTGGTGTCGGGGGTTGGGCCGCACGCGTGCGCGCTCGCACGCGAACGAGGAATATCCCGTCCCCTTCGTTCGTACGTGGGTCCTTACGCGGGGCGCAAGCTCGTTGAGAAGGTGGCGGGGTAGGCGACGATATCTCGCGAGAACGGGCTATAGATACATGCCCGTCTCCCGCTCTCCGCACGCTCTCCGCACCCACCCTACCTCTCTTCCGTTTCTCGTAACGTCTCAGATGGAAAAAAGCAGCCCGATCAGGCTCCCCGAAGGGTCACGATCCCCGGTGGTCCTTCGCGTGTTTCCGTACCCGAGACGCCCCTCGCAATGACGGACCTGGACAGGCTGGCGAGTGATGTCAGCCGCTTACGACTATGATGACGGGTGAAGGAGGCCTACGTCAGGCACCGCAGGGAGATGCAGTTGCCCTTTGACAACTGGCTCAGTAACGGCCACCACGCTGCCACCGTCTCCTTCACTGTAATCGATCCAAAATGGGAAGTGAGAATCTCGGTTGCATTGCAGATATCGGTCGATTACAAGGTGGATATTGTTGAATTTATAACGCGCACCTAGTAGTCAGACGTCAGTCTCGATGCTCATGCAGGCTGGATTGATATTGTTATTGTGGCGAGGGTTGCAATTTGACTTCTTCGTAATCTCCGGATGAGTAAATAGGGTGCCTTCCTCTAACTCCATTATATCCGACGAGGATTCCGACATCGAGATCTTCTTCAAACCTAGAAAGTACATGGACGTATTCTAATCAAATCAATCTTTACATTTATCTTTTATCTCTATCTGAATATCAGTTCAGTCTATTCTCAATTCTTAAAAATAAAAAAATATATAATATACCTAATAAGTTCTAAAACTGACCCAATATGATTTTTTAAATAAACAAACTAATTTTATTCATCATTTATCATTCAACATCTTTCCGATACATACACTGAAAAAAAATTCTGGTTGAAAACGGACGAATCAGAAAAATCTTGTAGGATTGATCAAGTATTCTGATTATTATCTGTCTCTTATACACTATTATAAGTTATGAAGTGTTGAGTTCTATTATAATAACCGGAATATTTGATCAATCTTACAAGATTTTCTGATTCGTCCGTTTTTAATCAGAATTTTTGTTCAGTGTATGTATTAAGTACAATGTTGCACAATATTTTAAAGCTACAATATTATAAAAATTATTTGACGAAAACTTTGATTTCTCGTCATCAATTTTTTTTACATTATCAAAAGCGGCCTTCTAAATAATTTTTGATTAGTAAAATTAAAACTCGTCAAACACATTGGAGTATCCTGAAAGGATACTACGGCGTACCTAAGGTGCCAGGAAGATACGGGCAACTAGTTACGTGATTGAAGTTCTGCGATTGCATCTCCTCCTGGTCAGTCTCACGATGATAGAAGTAGTTGAAATTGGAGACGATTACGGGAACGGGTAGAGCAATCGTCAGGACACCGGCGATCGCGCATAACGAGCCCACAATTTTCCCCCAAACTCCCACGGGCCTGTAACAGAACGGGGAGGAATACCGCATCAAATGTCAAGCGTGTAAGATGGTGTATTATAACTTGGGATCATGATCGCAAAATTCGGCTTGGTGCTAGGTGTGGTGTTTCTATCTTTGTGTGAGTCTGCCGTGTCTAGTGTGGCGCTAATTATGCGGTACTATAGTTACATGACAATCTGCATGCGCTGGCAGAATGTTAAATCAAGGAGATGTACGTCGCGAAATGCTTATCTGTTATGCATTTTGACTCGAGCGTACACATCTAGATTATTTAGATTCGCATGTATACATTTCGTCTCATTGATAAGCCCTGAAAGAGATCATCTCCGTAATAATTTAACGACTTGGATTTTGCATTCTGCCAACGTCGTACGATTAATCCCATAAGTTTTCAACCGTATATAAGTATAGCATGATATGTCTAGTATAAGCGAGCAGCCTAGACTAGAAAACTAATGTAAGGATTCGCCAAAATGACCTCTCCGTAATGTACCACAAGTTCCTTAGAAAAAGGACATTGTGTTATCGGCCCATTCAAAGTAATGCGCCAATTGCGGTATTTTATTCCGTTAGAATTTACACACTGACTCTGATCGGCCAATTTATATTCGGTTGCATTTGATTGCACCTCGTTGTGGTAAGGCCAGAACAATTCGATAAACTAGCGATGCATACGAGTAGAAACGGGCACTTGACCGAATCGATGCTTTGAATTTTCAAAGAAGAATAAAACAATCGAGTGTTCGCCTTCTCTTTTGCTGGCGTTCGCGAAATGTGTCCGAATAATTACTCGTTGTGCATCGAAGAGGCACGAAAGATTATGGCGTCATTATTGGCGCTGAATAAAAATAGCTCAAAACGTCTGAATATTTAATATTGTAAAAACTGCATTAATCAACTGTAGTGCATCAATACTTAGTGCGTATGTTAATTCTACAGAATTAATAGTTAAGCGATTGAAAAAATTATTCTTGTTATAACGTCAAATTATTCTTTGAAAACAGACAAATTTCTTTATGTCAAAAATAGCTAATGCTTATTTTTATTTTAAAAATTTTTACGTTTAATTTGGACAAGCTCTCTTCCGCTTCTAAACCGCTTTAGATATACATATAATGGAAAAGGCGCTAATTAGATTACAAGGGAAATATAAATTCAATCGAAGCTGTCGCCTAAATGTCGAACAAATCAATTGAATCAAATATAATCAAATATCAGGGATATGCTATTTAAATATAAACGAAAAGTTTGTTGATCGTTTTCTATGCTTTTCCTGTATACTTTCCACTTTCTCATTTTACCACCAAGTACTAAAGATATTTTTAATCTGTCAATTTGACAATTGTTTGACAAATGTTTGAGCTTTTCGTTTATATTTATTTATTGATACAGAGCAAGTTCATAGAGATGTACAAAACAACTCGTCTGCATCTATGTAGCACTAAGTAATATAAAAATAGGTATTATATTAATTCCAAAAAAAGAGATTGTTCCCGCAAGATGTTATTGTACTATGGATCCTCATGATGCATGACCAATAGTGATCGTATTAATGGCAATGGCATAGTCATGAGGAAAAATCGGGAATCGAGCAAGAAAGTAACATTTAAAATAATAATTGTGACTTGTAATAATAATAGTTTCGGCAATCGCATGCTGGGCAATCGTCAAACAAGGAAGCATGCATTGGTCCTGTAAATAAAAGAAAAGTAAGAAATTCGGAAAATCCCTCATTTCAAAAGCACACAGCAAGGAAGAGTCAAAACCGAGAAAGAGATTGGATGAAATGCAAATGAATTTGAATGAAATCAAAAGTTTGGAGAATTACAATCATCTCTCTAGATAATTAAGCTAGAAAGAGCGAGAATCCGATCGATTCGATAGATCGGGATTCACGCAAGTCACGAGTGGCAATCTTATTCTCGTCGTCGATTAAATAACATACAAAGATATATATATATATATATAGATACTTTAGCATTTTGACATGTCGGAGTGATGTAGTCATTTTCAATTTCGCCTGAAAGGTATTTAGGCGAAGGTAAGAAAAAAATGGATTTTATACCCGCCTATTAGGTTTTATTTAGAGAATCATGGTCGACTCGTCTTTGCTCGGGAGATTTCCCCTTAAATGACATACTTTCCAAAAACTTTCATGTTGATGAATAGCATCATGCGTGAGCCATGCGGGGTGATGTTATTCTGCGATCACTTAGTGGACAAACAGCATTCACTTCTGCGCACAGTCGATCACGCCATTATTTGCGTCATCAAATTACTTCTAATAAAGTAAACAAAAAATACCACAGGTCGGTTGTTACGTGCCTTGACATTTCTCTAAGTTTATTGTTACAATAATGTATAAATTTATTCTCCCCGGTGCGTGTTTCATTTCATTACTATTCATTATTTCTTTTCTTTAATTTAATTCTCTCCTTAATTCGCGAGATGAGTCTATATTAATTTCGAGACGAAGTCTATTAATTATTAATCGTTAATACACAACGTTACGGCTCTACTGTCGACGATGTGCAAAGGGCAAGTGTCATAGTCTTGCAAACAATATCGGCCATTTATAGTGCGAGTTCATCAAACCGCGTTCCGGAGGTCATCGGAAGTGGAATAGCCGCGGCTGCCTGGACACCTCGCGGCCGCGCGCATTTCGCGGGCGTGCATCGATCGATACGCAAGAGCACAGCGTAGTATGATGGCTTCGAATCTCTGCATGATTTTTTCTTTCACTCCGGGGCGGTTCTGAAGTGTCGGAGGACATTTATTGATTTATCGGAGGCAATTGCTCGAGAGGCTTCCTAGGCCGCAAAACGTCGGAAATACTTCTCAAGTGAGAAACGCCGAAAGTAAGATTTTACTCAAACTTCAAAGGACAAAGCAAGATAAATTGGCTGCTTAATATTTCAAATAAAAATAACTCTAACTGCTACTTACGTCTGATATCAAAATTTTTAACCAGAAAACAGATTGAAACTTTCTTTCAGCCTCCAGAAAGGGGATTTTTTTAAATACTATTTTATTTATCGAATAAAGGGGATATTTTCAAATTTACAACTTAAAGAAATTCCATTCCAACTCTAGCATAAAATGAGTAGATATCCAAGATATTTTTGAACGATACAATTCTCAAAAATTACGTTTAAGCAAATGGCAAGATCTATAATGCGCAGGAGAAACAATCGTCAAAATCTTTACGAGCGTCAAAATTGGTGTTGTTGATGTGATCTGAGCCATACTAATTTTATACGTTCGCGCGAAGTGCCGAATAAGCTACTACATAATAGCTCTAGAAAATTCAGGGATATGTATATATAGAATGTTTCGACAGTATCGCCGTTCTAATGATGTTTTGTATGAATTTACAGTAAATTAATTTTTAACAAAAGTTTAATTCTTTGCAACAAAATATTAGTACAAAAATATCAATTTTGACAACTTTGATCAACTTATTAAAAAAATCCATTATTAACGTAACTAATGAGAAAGTGTAAATGGGCAAAAGCAAAAGTACTGTGAAACGGAATATGTTAATTAAAATGGAAACGTGTAATTATAGATTGCACAATTAAAAAATGACGTGATAAATAACAGTTTTGGTTCGTGATATTTAGGGTTTCCCAATCATGATTAAGCAACAATGTTATAATATGAAATGAGATATTTCATATAAAGTGCCTCTGCTAAATTTAATATAAAAATATTAAAGCTTATCTAATGTGATCAAAAATTTGTAAAATCTGAAAGATGTCTAATAAGAGGCATTATATATGAATTTAAAGATTGCAATGTATTAAACAGATATTAGTTTTATTATTATTATTAAGATATTAATTTTATAATTATGAGTGCGCCAATAAGATAAAAAAAAAATTAGAAAACTGTATCACTTTCAATAATTTTAATCCAATATAGCTTTAATAGCTCCAAAATAGAATCGTTATTCTGTTATTATTCCATACGAACAGCTTAATCATACGTTAAATATAATTATCAAAGTAGATGGATTTCCGATTAAACCCAAATTTAAATTTAATAAACAATTATATTGATTAAAATTTTTATAGAAATAAAAACATAAAAAAGCTCATCAAAATCTTGGTCACCTCAAATGTGTCCATTATTAATAATTTAAAACAAAGAGGAAAACTCGTGATTAACATAAAAAAAAATCAAAACGTGCTTCGAGCAACGCGTGCCGACCAGAAGGAAAGGCAAAGATAAAAAGGATAAAAAGTGATTGCGCCAACAGTCTCGACTAATCTTAATTACAGAATATAATTTAATAATATTCACGCCAATTATCGTTCACTTGTTTAGACTCATAAATTTCTTTTCTTTTTGCATTTCCAAATTATTATATTGTAAAATATCTTTCAATTCAAATTTTGTTAGAAATATTTAAATAATGAATCAACGTTGGTGCAATCTCAAAGAGATGTTTAATGACCGAAAGAAGTCGAGGAGCTGCGTGTGTTTATTAGATTCTCTCTCTCTCTCTCTCTCTCTCTCGTTCTCACTCTCGCTCTCGCTCTTTCGCTCTCTTTCTCATTCTCACTTTCGTTCTCCCCCCCTTCCTTCCCACCCTCTTCATTTTCTTTCTTTTCCCGCGTCTTATTTCCCTTATTCTCCTACTCTCTTTGTTCTCCTCTTCTTATATCTTCTCTTTTTTTCTTCCTTTCTTTCTTCTTTCTAATCCTTTCCTTTCCTTATATACCTTTCTTATTCCCTTGGCTTCCCCTGTTTTCTCTTTTCTTTCCTTTCTTCCCTTCCTTCTTTTCCTTCCCTGCCCTCTCTCACGCTCTTTCTTTCCCTTTCCTCTCTCTCACTCTCTCTTCCTCTCTCCCCTTTCTCTCCTTCTTTCTCTCCCTCATTCTCTCTCTCTCTCTCTCTCTCTCTCTCTCTCTCCCTCTTTCGACAACCTAAAGTGGTCATCGTTGTTTTGCGGGCATTAACTAAAGTCTTAAATGAAAGTGAGTACATCATACGTCATGTCACCATAGCCCACGGTCGTCATCGTGACAACGGCCCACCAGAACGCGTCCGGAATGGACTTGAAGAACGAATTCTCGGAGCCGGCCTCCGCGAAGTATACCGCCGACGAGAATAGCACCACACCTGCAATGCAAGGAAGAAAACACCGGTTCAGTGGGTTTAACGCCCCCGGTGGCTCTGTACCTCATATCGCCGTATCCCACGGTCGTCATTGTGACCACCGCCCACCAGAACGCGTCCGGTATCGATTTGAAGAAGCTGTCCTGCGTGCCGGCCTCCGCGAAGTAGACCGCCGACGAAAACAGCACCACACCTGCAACGCACACAAGAGGAAGGCACGAGTCAGGACGGTATACGTCATCGTCCACACGCGTCGTATACATCGGTCTCGCGGCCGCGAGGATCCGACTACTGAGATCGTCCGATCCGTTCGTCTTCCTGATCGCACCTGGAATCGTCCATGTGGTATACGTTTATCCCAGGGATTAAACAGATTATTTATTAATCCAGATTATCGGCTGATCGCACCTGGATTGTCCACATGGTATACGTTGTGAGCACGTGGCTCAGTTACCAGAATCATCCAATCTGAATGATTTCGTGATTACATCTGGAACACTTGGACCTGGAATGTCCACCGTCTAAAACTAGAGTCAACTGATTCCCTTTCAATCAATTTCCGAACTGATTCAACTTTCAGTTGAAGATACGTCAAGTGATTTTGGTGATGAGAATCTGTGTGTTAGGAAAAATTTAGCTAAAGATAGATTTCATCACGATTTCTAAAAGTGTTATTCTAGTGTGTAATAACTCGTTTCTCATTTATTACGAATCAATTTACGGATTTTGAATAATGCAGTGTCATTACATGAATATACTAACAACCAACCAAAAAAAATTAATAAAAAATAATTATAATGTTACGATTACAATTACAAATATAATAATTTGATTTTATTTCAATAATTTAAATCTAACAAAAGTTTTAACGCAGCATTAATTAAAAAATAAAACCGATAAAGTGATAACATATGATTTTCAAATAACAATAAATATTATTTAAATAATAAATTTATTCATAAAATATTAAAAAGATAATATTTTGCTATTTTAAAATTTTTAAAAACTAAACTTCAAATTTTTAAGCAATTTTTACTTTCAGTTTGTAATATTAAAAAATACAGTAATTTAAAGCTACTACTATATTTGAAATTTCTGCTTCCTACTCTATACATCTACCCGTTTTTAGTTTGTCTCCTTTCATAAGCGACTATGTCGCAAATATCTACGAAGATTTTGACTTTTGAAATTTTTCAATTATGCTCGATAGACAAACGATGCAATAAATTGCGCTTACTCGTTTCTTTCGATGGCAACGAGTATTTTAAAAACCAAAGATTTCAAAGCTGGAATTATAAAAACTTGATCACTTCCTTACTTTTATAAAACATAGTTTTATTTTCTTCCATATTTTCTCGCGCTTTCTCCTTTTTCTTCTTATAGCTCTTGCAAGCTTAATTCATATGTATATTAAATTAATAGTAGATCTAAAATTTGGGCCTTACTCTTATCACTAATCATTCGAAGAACATTAAACTCACCAATAAAAAGGAAAAAGATGAGCAACCCGAGTTCCCTCATGGAGGCCTTGAGGGTCCGCCCGAGGATCTGGAGGCCTTTACTGTGCCTGGATAACTTGAATATCCGGAACACTCGGACCAGCCTGATCACCCTGAGTATCGCCAAGGACATCGCCTGGTTCGTACTTTTGTCCTGCGGGCTTACCGGCGCCTTGGGTAAATTCAGCGTGTCCTCTTCCTCGGCCACCACTGTGGCGAGGGTGATGAAATATGGAATGATCGCGATGATGTCGATGATGTTCATTACGTCACGGAAGAAGTTGAATTTATTTGGGCAGGCGAGGAAGCGCACTGTTAACTCGAACGTGAACCAGATGATACAGATAGTCTCTATTAGGAAGAACGGGTCCGTGATGTCCGGCACTTCGTCCTCCTCGATTTTCGTGCCATTTGTCGTCGTGTTGAAGACCTTGTAGTGCTTGAACTCGGGTAGCGTCTCCAAACAGAAGATCACGATCGACAGGAGGATCACGAAGACGGAGATTATGGCGACCACTCGGGCACCCTGCGAGCTTTCCGGATATTCGAACAAGAGCCAGACCTTCCTCTGAAACTCGTGCGACGGCAGCGGCTTCTCCTCTTCCTTAATGAAGCCCTCGTCCTCCCTGTTTAGTCAATTGTTGCTTCATTAGTATTACAAGATGAGCTACTTCTTTCAAGTTTTCTATAGGCTACGCTTGTCTCTGTATTTGTATGATATACAATATTTATGCAAGTTCTCTTTGTGAACTTCGTAATCCTACAGAAACAAAGTTTGAATGTAAAATGCAGGCTCTCTAGAAGAACTTATATGCGAAATCACCAATCTATGTCATGATAAGAAAAGTCTAAGAAGAAATTCGCTTAAAAAAAATTATATATCGAAGCAAAAGGCTGAATGTAAAGCGTTAAGGGAAAACTGTGGAGATAAAGATTTGTGATATTAAGAAGATGTCTGTGAATTCAAGGATTTATAGAATCCAGGAATCTGACGTTTACACCAACTTTGATTGCGATAATTGGGTTACACGCGCGAAATCGCTGAGAACTAAACAGCTGCTCGTACCTGAACTTGTTGGTAGCCATCTCGCCCAGCTCGTAGAACTTGATTTCTTCGGAGAAGACATCGAGCGGGACGTTGACCGGGCGGCGTAGGCGGCCGCCGCTCTGATAGTAGTAGAGTATGGCATCGAAGGAAGGTCGATTCCGATCGAAAAAGTATTCGTTGCGCAGTGGATCGAAGTATCGGAGCCGCCGTGTCGGATCGCCGAGCAGCGTGTCCGGAAATTGGTTCAGCGTACGCAGCTGTGTTTCAAACCGTAGCCCGCTCACCTGTCGATTGCAATAATCGATTATTGGTACGGTGGCGCCACGCTGGGCGGGGCGCACCGTTCAAGCGATTAATTGGAACGGGAGTGATTGTCGGGGGGGTTGCTCGTTTCACAAAGGGACTAATGTATTATCAGGGATTGTCACATCGATCGTATGTGGACCACCCTCCTAACGTTGTTAATTTATGTCGAGTAGTCTGACAATTTCTTAAGATTTCCAAAATCTTCCAAAATGAAAAATATATATATAAAATGTATATTAACATATTGTATATATGTATATATGTACATATTAAATATTAAAGAATTAAATATTTGCTAAGTAGAACGTGTGGAGCTAAAAATTTGTAATCTGAAAAGATATTTTTAATCTTGAAGGATACGTTGAATCAACAATTCTAAGAAATTGTGAAATCATGATATTACGAGAACAAAAATATGTCAACAATGAATTATAAGATAAAAAATGAAGCCTAGAACCTAGAAGAACCTAGAAAATTCGAGTAAACTGTAATCTTAATATTAATTTAAAGACGATAGAATTAATTTGTCTTCGTATTTTTAAGCATAAAATGTTGCTGTTTTTAATTAATTATTTAACGACGAATGCATAAAAAAATTTCAGTAATTTTTATTCAATGATCGAATATCAAGTCGATTATGTCATTTATTATTGCAGAACCGAATATACTCGAAAAGAATAAAAACTTATATTCCCAGTAAAATGGGTTTAACGAGAGAGAATGAAAGAAAACATAAAGAAAAACGTAAAAGCAGCAAAATGTAAATCCAGCAACGAACTATTTCCGCTCTATACGAACCTGTATGTCGTGAATAAAATTAAACTACACTGAAGGATCAACGAGTAGGAAAGATATCCATTGCATGGCCCATTCATCATAAAGGAACAACGTGCTTTTAAAACGAGAGATCAAAAGCACTTTTATCACTATGAAAAAAAAAAGTATTTAGATAATGTCCGATTATATCTTAATGCCTTTAATATTTTGCTTTTAATTGAGATTGGAGGGAAAAGCACATGTATTAGTGCACGTTGCACGCCGATTCTTACACCCACACGCTTCACCCACGCGTCATGTGGCGTGCTTTGACCTCCGCCGAGTTCACGTGCCCACCGTGAAACGAAAGGAAAAAAAAAGGAATAATAAGTGAAATGCATCGATTGAATCGATTGTTGTAATTGGCGCAATGCAGTCGTGTCATCCGCGAGGACAGATAATTCCGTTCACACAATATAACCTTGATGCTATATCGCCTCCGATTCCAAGACGAACTTGGATGACCGCCAAAACGCAGTCTGTAGGTCACTTCATGTCTTGAGATAATCTCACTTCGTCAAAAAAAAAAAAAAAAGAAAAAGTGAAAGCGTGTGAATGCCGAACCGGACTGGAATTACGACTACGTAATAAAGGTATGCGGTAATTCATAGTGATAAAAGAAACTCGTTACAGAGACGATGAGAACAAAACGAGATTAGAGAACAGTGTTAGAAATGGAATTATATTTACATATAAGAGATCAGTAGTATATTTTACAGTCTTTGCCTTGGGAAAGACGTCGAATCTAGGATTTACGGCACCAAAAATTCGCGAGATTAAAGATCCGTGGTGCCAAGGCTCCGTAAAGACGAAACTTTTTTGGCACTTGGAGTCGAACATTTTTCATTCCAAGAATCGGTGGCGCCAAAGGTTACAAAGAGCCAAAAAGTTTTTAACATGTCTCTTAAGAATTCTTTAACCTGACACAAAACAAAAATATTATAATGTAAGGAATACGTTATCTCAGAGCGACGAAACGCTGTGATATGTCAATTGGAAAGGTCAGTACTGTTCATCATTCTGGAGGTATCGAAAGGCAGCAAGAGCGAAACAGATAAATGGTAAAATTCTCACTCACGTTGATGACGACCCTTTCGCAGAAGTCATGATCGTGCGGTATGGGTTCGAAGTGTGTGACGCCTGTGTATTGGGTGTGGGGGTTCGTCCCATCCTCGTCCTGGCTGCTGAGTTTCGGCAGCGATCTATAATAATCATAGTCATAACGTCGTTAATAACTCTCTGACAGCACGTTCGAGAAGTTATACTGCGCCGTTATTTCACTATACCTGACACATACATGACGTATAGCCTTATAGATCAGAAGAAGATTCTCTCATAGAAATTACTACATTACGCTAGATTAGAAAGAAATTTACACTAGATTGTCGATCTAGTAAAATAGTCTAATGAAAATTTTATAGCGCATACAGAACCATCATTCCAAGATCATCATTAAAGTGGCACAGAAATTTGTTGGATCAAAATATTTGTTATTATATACAGACTAGATAGATTAAAATTACAAGCTGTAAATTTGTGTATAAGTTGTAGATTAGATTAAAATTGTGGAAATTCTTTGGATATAACTTCTGGTTGAGTCTTTATATCATTTTATCGTAAATATCAAGTAGTTCGTCTGCACTATATTAGGCAAGTACACTTTCAGTTTACCAGAAAGTGGTCCGCGGGCTGTCTTATTAATAGACTATCAGGTGGACGCGTGGTGTGCGTGTCTACTAGGTTGCTAGACTTGACGTTCTAGTGGCTCAGTAAAAATAGAAACACACACGATGCAAATATCTATAATCTAGAATATATATTCTATGTGTTAACGTCTACTTATTAGCAATCTCTACTGAAATTGGCGTGTACACTTGTGTCAAAGTGTGTCAAGCAATCGATGAGTGCGCGTCGGTACCCTGACGATAGTCAAATCAGATCGGAAATACACGATTTGGGTGAATGTCGGGGCGATAATCGGGAATTACGTCGGTAAAGGTTGCCAAGCGCATAATTAACTGTCGCGCGATCGAAACAGTGGAATTGTACGTCCTGAAAAATGTCTAATGACTTTGAGAATAATGGTGTGCACCAGAAGTAAAATAATACACTGAGTTAAGTTGGCCTCTATCCATTTTCAGCTTTTAAATATATGTACAAGAGTTTTCTCCTAAGTCTCAGTTAAATCATACGAATGAATAGAACGCGATACTATATGATCATGTGTAATCAGACACGCGTGGATATTTGGGAGATGAATTAAAAAAGTGGCCGCTCCATCGAGAGCTTCAAAAGTCATATCTCGATTGAAGTCATATCTCATTTTCGTAAAGGAACTTTCATCTCATAAAAGTTTATTCGTCTGGGTAAACACTCTCCTAAAGTGATTTCGCAACGGAAAATCATTACTAAGAAATGAATTTTTAGTCGTTGCTGATATGAAGGTAATTTATAATTTGTCTTAAAAGCCTCAATGAATCTAAAGCATGCTTACAGTAATATTGAAAATATATATCTATTTGAAAGAAAAATACACAAAAATACACACAATATTGAATAAATATTAGTCTTCTGTCAAGTTTTAACATCATGAAGAGCCGAGGAAGAAACGAAGAATTAAAATTAAGCTGTGGGGTAATAATACGACTGATAAACTGTTTATTGCGGAATCGTGATTGTTACTTGCTTGCCTAGTTCCGCAAAATATAACCGCGATAAGAAAAATTTTAACGGAAGAACTTGATCCAGTTAAAGCAACTGGAAAATTTCGGTTTAACGTTTTTAAGATTGATGATCGAATACTCCACTTGTGTAAGATGTAAAAGTCGCCCACGGCTAGTTGGCGTTACTTTACGAGTCGCCCGATTTAGAAGCGAGGATGCATCCAGTCGATATATCTGGCGGGGGTTACGTCGATTGGTGATTTATTTTGGGACGTCAATGGAAAGCCGATGCGACGAGGACAAACATCAATTTTGAAGTCCGTGTACCCCCGGAGCGCGACGATAGAAATAGCGCAACGTAATGGCGAAAATAGCCACTACGCGATCTTACCGATGGCACGTGCCGCCATGAAGAAGAATTTCACGTGCGACAAATAAACCCTCTACGATAAATAAACTCACGACATTTCAATAATTCATTGAAACCTTAGAAAGTGCATAAAAGGAAGCTCTCTTAATCATTTCTTTTAATGTGTGTGTGAGACACTAAATTCTAATGTTCACTAAAAATGGCATAAACATTCGTAACGTGATTATAACTATCTGCTAAAAGAATAAGACGAGAAATAATTCTAACGTAATTCTAAATACGAAGCGCAGCATTGCAGTGGTACTGTGAAACTTATTAATAACAGCACATTGGTGTTAATGCACTCAACGTAATATACAATCGTTTACAATCCCAAGGAATTGAAATAGGATCCAGTTTATTATTCGAGAAAATTGATTCCCCGATATGTCTCAATTATTATAGGATACACACGGTGTGCACTACATCATTTTGACATTTCGACAACCAAGCATAATGCGTAGGCTATTACATGTATAATTTATTCCGCCCACAATAATTACGACAAATATGAAGTTGTTGTAAAATGTCCTCATGCATAAGATATTTGACAAAAGGGACCTTCTCATAAAATTTACAAATTTTTTTTCAATTTTCAGATATTAAATAACAATAATAAATATTAAATTAGATATGCAGTAATTTTTTTGTATTCACTTATTTATTTTTATGTTTTACTATTCCATTTTTTTGGAATCCACTAATGCTATTTAAAATGTTTAAATATTTTATCATTATATTAATTTGTTTCTTTGGTTTAAATATCTATCGATATTTAATAATACTGAGTGTGAGAAAAGAGTTGATACTTATTACGGACGATTGGTTCTTTGAAAAGAAGTGTAAAAGACGTTGACTTTTAATTGGCGACATGAATCTGGTCTAGTAATTCTCTTCAACTAAGAATTAATTCCATTTATTTAATCCTATTCGAGTATCCCGAAAAAATAATAAATTTGAAGAAAGGAAAAAGAAAAGATGGAAAGAAGTAACGATTATGCAAGTTGATTAGTTACAAAAAAAAAGAATAAGTATCAATTTTTATAATCTGCGATTATCGTGCAAACTAGCGATTATGTATACTTAGATATATAATTAATAAAATATAATATAGCTCTATAATATTGTTAAAACGAAAATTTTTTGTTACATTTCTGGTAAAAAAAAATGTTTTAAAGAAAGCATATTTCTCAATCTGCCTCTACTAAATTGTAACGTGGAAACGATAATTTGCATATATCTAACAAAACTATTTACTGTCTTTTAAAAATCAATCTGCCTTTTAAAATTTTAAATTATCTAATCTATATCAAGTATGACTGTTACCTTGCGTATCATAATTTTCCTCTCGCCAAAAGACGACGAAATAGAAAGCCTTAAATATTTATTGAGCTCTTACGCTTCTCACTCCCCTTTATCAACACTTCGCCTATTTGAAGCATCGCGCTTCCTATTTTTATGCGACCATTCATGTCTCAGCATAATCAGGCTGACCCATATTAAAAGAAGAGATCGGTGGGGAGAAAGACAAAAAAGCTGACTGCACACAAATCTTCAAGAAGAAAGTTGCATAACTTGATCCTTAAAACAGGGTAAGATCCAATTCGAAGTCTTAATCCTGATATCCTCTTCAAATTTAGAACAACTATTTTCTTATTGAAAACACAATGTTTTGTCTTATCAAAATATAGAATTCAATGGGTAAACAAAAAAATTTAGAAAATAAATCCACATAATCTTCTTAAATGAAATAATTATATGCTGGTTGTATATAAAGATTAAAAATAACAAATTAACACGCTAAAGAATTATTGCAAAATTTAGGTATTTATAATAAAATCAAGAAATATAAAAATTAGAAAAGTCACATATTCGTATATAAAACTTATACTATAATTCTTCAATTAAGAAAATATATTTTAAATCGAAAATGGATATATTTATCGAAATTTGTTAGATCTATATATTCGTCTCTAGTCCTAACTTCGTCATTAATTCAGAACTTTCTCAAGAAGCCTGAACTACCTCGTCGTACTACTTTTCGCTTCTTAATACGTCGTTCACATTTTTCCGCTGCATTGAGTGCTCCAACGAATAATAGAGAGGCCACTGCAGAACGATGCGGCGGCCCTTGACGATCTTTATGAAGTTACATAAAATGAAAAAGTGCGAGAGAAGCAAACATCAGCAGGGAAGAAAATTGAAAGATTCGTTTGGCGAAAATACGATTTAAAGATATTGTATTGTATTGTAATTTTGCACATTTAGGTCAAATGCAATATTGTAAATTTCCACAATGAATTTCTTATGTTTAATTTAATGTTCAAACTTTCTTCTTAAACTAGAACGTTTAATTTTTAGTCATCTATAACGAGATCAATTTAATGAAATTATAATCAAATCCCATATATAGATATATATTTATAAAAATGTAAAATAAGCTTTGGATACAATTTTCCAAAGACAATGGCGCTATCATATTCCGCAGATTGAAACACACGACACTTTAAACGAGAACGTCATATCAGCCCGATGCAAACGCACGAGTGCGAATGCCCTCGCACGTGATAAGCACGCACGTGACGGACACCCACGCGAAGGGTGCATTCTTCTTGCGTGCGTATACATGAACTCAAGTGCATACGTCAAAAAAGAGTTGTACGCGCGTGAGACGAATAAATAGAGAATACCAATAATTTAGATATTCATCTAGATACAGACGGAGATAGACTGTAATACTCTTTTTTATTTACTCTTTTTTTTTTTAATCTCTCCGGAAGCTCGTTGAATGCGTAGTTCCATCATTATACATGTGTGTTAGTTTCTTTCCGTGGAATCTCTCTAGTGTGTATTTGTATTCGTTCGCTACGTCAATCTGAATGAAATCGATTTTCCTTGCGGCAATTATGTGGGGAAGATGTATCTATCCCTAAACATGCTCCCCTAACAACTTGAAAGAATTCATTATCGCAGCAATGAATTGTGGAGGGATTCGTAGCTACGCATTCCACTGGAATCCTCGGCGAAAGAGGAATGCTTTGCTCTCGTCCTAAAGATAGCTGCTAGTCAGAAATGGGAATGTATTTTTAGCGGCGAGTTTAACACCTCGATATTTAACCACCTCGCCTCTATTAACGTAAATACTCGGCCGTACGTGTGTTGTGATTAAGCATCATGTTTCCATTTACTCTTTTCTTTGATATTGTTTTCTTCTGCTAAAGTTCCGCTGAAGTGTTAACACTCTACCATATGTTCAATCTATACATTTCTCCCGTGATTAAATCATTCAATCCATCGCATAAGTTATCTTCAAAATAACAAATATTATTTACGCTTTTACCATTTCAAAATATCAAGATGCTTTGGTACTTTTTATTTAAAAAACTGTAGGGCTCTATCATAAGAAAGAATTGTCTCCTAAATAATTATTTATAGATTAAAGCGCGCAGGGGAAAAGAAGACAAAAGCACACGAGCAATTATCGGGCATGTAATTGTTCTTTTTATTATTAGATCGGCTCATTGATCATTTGTTCGCCTCCTCTCTGGTCTTTTTTTCTAAGGAAAAATATTGGGAATAAACCAGCCGCGAGAGAGATGCAGAATAATTGTACAAATCGTATCGTAAACAAAAATAGAGAAAAGGAAAGAAAAACGAGAAATCGCGAAAAATGTTGCTCTGCTTTCTATCTTTTTCCGCCACTCTCAAATACGTAGTTTCCTCGCAAGTATATCTGAAAATGCATTTTAAAGTCTGCCATTAACAGAAAGCAGGTTAAGCGCAATGCGGCTGTCGGTTAAATTTATGTTGACTTATGTTTCAATGAATGATCTTTAGATGTTTAGCAAGACTGCTAATAATTTGTTTAATTCGTGATTGATTTTAAAAAACTGCAAATTTATTTGAAAGAAAATATCATAATTTATATAACATTGCTTATGTCCAAAAGCTTACATTAATATAGATATAATGATGACGATGATATTATCACAATAATTAATGTAATACGACGCAGTCCAGAAGATTATATATATATCTATTTTATTATAATTATTTTAATTATAAAGCTTAAACAAATTTTAAAACTTTGAGTTTCAACCAAAAATTATGCGTCTACTTCAGATTCTTGAAATGATCGATAACAATGTCCAGATTGACATGGGTAATAATAAGAGATAAAACATAAATATAATAGTATAAAGCTTAATTAGCCTAAAGTTAAAGTTAATATTTATATGTTAAAAAGTAATAAATACTTAGAGTTTCTTTAGTTGCAGTTTATTACTATATTAAATTGAATTAATTAAACTGCCTTCCTGTAAAATACTAACCATTTATAGTTAGCGGATTTTAATATAACAAAACGACATTTTAATCAACTTTATTTAATATTATTGGTTCGAGCGCTAATAACAATAGTAGATTATATAATACTTCAATTATAAATCGATAATGATTACATATAATAATGCGAGGACGGAATATTATAGCGAAACGTAAGCAAGACATTTCTTGTAGAGATAAAACTCAAAAGGAGATAAAGTTTACATAAGGGCAATAGTAAATCAAGCGTGCCGCGAAATTCCAATGCTTTTCTTGGTGGTGCACACATCTCTATTTTTTACGAATCTATTTTATTGTTCGCATGCAATTCAATAATCACAACTAACGTCCAAGAAAAATCTTAACATTTTATAAATTTATATAAATTTGATCTAAAGATGCACATGGAGCTTCGATTTTAAGGTCGCAAGTGTTTATTAGAACCTTTACTGTCATGAATCCCGAAACTTTAGACAGTCAAATATTTTGTAAATCGATAGTTTGCAAAACTTGGTACAGCGCATTACGGCAACCGCTATCAGCGATTGAGAAAAGAGGACGTGTTCATTTTTCATTATCTTTATACACACTCAAACAGCCCGCTGTCTATCCGTTACACAACTTATATCGCAGCTTTCTCAGGATTTTAATTTCCAGAAATTGCAATCCAACATTATTATAACTTCAAGAAAGTAAAATCCCTTGCAATCTACACTGAGGAATCTCATAAATCACGGCTCGCGCCGACTGACAAGAATATATCCAGCTATCATTGTCGCGCGCTATGTATTCAAATGCCCTGTCATCTATCATCGACAACATTCTGATCACATTTTAGTCTTATGTCGACTTTCGCTACTGAATGCGGCCGCTCGGCTCGGCCTACCTCGTGTCGCCGTGTTCCTCCGCACCATTCCGGTGGGGGCGTAGGTCCTGCCTCGGTTTGAGGACAGGGGTCAGCCCCCATTTCTCGATGAACTCGATGCGGGAAATCTTGGCGCTTCGCGGCGGTTACGAGAGGGGGCGAGTCCCCCTCCCGAGCCCCATGCCACCGGAGAGCGGTGCACCCCCGCACAACACGCACCCTTCGATGGTCCCACCCCGCCACCCTCGCCGCCCTTTTCCACTCTTCTTTGTTCTTGCTCACACTGTCTCCCGCTCCTTCTTCCACACACACGTTTGCTCGAGCCGTGCTCTCTTTCTCATCGCATGTCAATCCCTCTCTCGTGAATCCCCCTGATATCACGGATATCACACGTATAACCACGAAGATATTATCCAAACACGGGATCACCAAATTGTCGAGATCACCAATGATCACTTGTGATCAGGTAGTTAGCGGCGGCAGCGCAGAACGCACGACCAAAATGGCTGCTGCTCCTGCTGCTGACTCTATCTATTCTCTTCCTGGCTTTCTGACCCTTTGCTCCTGTTTCCTCCTGTCACTCTCGGTCAGCCTTTCTCTTTCCTTTTCCGTCTTCCACACACTCCCACTCACTTATCCCTGATTACTCGTCGCCCTCGTTTCCGCTGTTTCAATTCTCCTCCAGGTCTTTCGTCTCGGTCTTTCCCACCCTTAACGTGTCTTACGCCCTGTTCCGAAGGAAGACTCCAATGCAGGAAAACGCGCAGCGGGGCGAGGTGAAGGGCGCTTCCCAGGATCAACTGATGCTGATATCCTCGCACATCTCGCCGATCATTGTCGATCACTGAGGCTCGACGACCGAGACGAGCAGCCGCGCCAAATCGAATGGGACGGGCGACAGCTCGTCCGTGCAACCCGCCTCGGATTAATCATCATCGTCCAGCAGGAGGAGCGTCTTCTCTCGCAATGACGACGGCGACGACGGCGACGACGGCGACGACGATGACGACGACGACGACGACGGCGACGACGACGACGACGACGACGACGACAGCGACGACGACAACGACGACGACGACAACGCCTTTCCGCACCCTCACTTCACCGCACCTGGTAATCTCCGAGCGATTGCACTCTCAGCACCGCCGCCGACCAGCCGGGGAGGCCGCGGCTTCGTTCGCGCACGCACTTCTCCGCGAAACTGGCACTCGTGCGCGCTGGCACCACCGTCCGCCCGCGGCTCGGGCCACTCGGCTCCGCTCACTCTTCCTCTCGCTCACGTCGTACGGCGCTCATGCTCGTGTCCCTCGCGTATACCTACGGCCGCCACGAGGGGCAACCGGGAGGCCAGCGAACGTTGTCTCACTCTCGGCTCCACCTTCGCGCTACGCCGACGAGAACTCGTCTGAAGACACCACACCGTGTGCCGAGCTTCTCCTCGCCCGTTCCTCACCTCCTCTCTCACTCTCCGCCGACCGTTCCTCTCGTTCTTTCTCTCTTCTTCCTCGCCTCGTAGCTAGACAGAGGTGGTGGAGGAGGCCGCCCGGTGGTGGGAGCACGACGCATAGGGGAGTATCGCGAATCGAAGACAGAAGCGACTCGCTTCCGCCGAGCCTTCTTCCTCGTCTCGCGCGCGCTTCGCTCACTGGAGCGGCCAGAAAGCTGCGCGCGTCCCCCTGCGCGAGGATGTCCTCTTCCTTTCACCACCCCACGTTCGGTAAGCGGCGGCTCTACCTCTGTCGCTCCCTCTCGCGCGAAACCCTTCCCTCTTTCTGTCCCACCTCACCCTACCTAGAACTGCACATCCCTGTGTTCGACCATGCCTTGTCATACCACGCTACGCCATGCTACGCCACACTACACCGCACAGAAACTGTGTCTTCGCCTCGCTGTCTCGTTTGTCCCGATCACGAAGTCTAGCGTGCTACCGCAAGCGCGTATTTTCATGCACGAGCTTTCATTTAGGCGTATCTTCAGTTTCTTTTCTACGTCTACCCTTTCAACGTTTCTTCTACTTAGACCTTTCATTTCGTTACACTATAGGCTTTCTCGAACTGTCCTCTAATTATTCCTTATTCTGCTTGTTTGTATTTTTCTTCAATTTCCCGATTACTATTAATTGAAAATGTATATTACAAAATTTGCGTTATTTATGATTTAGCTACTTATTATTATCAAGTTACTCAAAACGAAATTCCTTAAATAATTACAGACGAAAATTTAACTAACGTGTTACGTCACCTAAAATTATATTTACAGTAACATACGTGCCAACGTGCTTATTAAAAAATCCATTTATAATAAAATGCAAACTATTTGCTTAGAGATAAAAATCTCCCCTATTTATGTCAAGCTGTTTCATATCATAAATGGACACTAAGTTGAAACGAATCAAATAATAATAATATTTGGCAAAATGTTAAACGATAAGTTTATTTTTAATCTCATCATCGTCTCATTAAACAGATAAAACCGAAACCAAAAATAAAATCACTAATAAAAAGTAAAAATAAGCAAATAAAATCCAACACATATATTGTAATATAATATGATTTAATAAGGAAAAAAAATCACTGTCTAATTCTGCAAATTATTTTTATTCGGGCAATCTTTTGACTTACCTAACGATCTGTCTAACATAATTTCACCTCAAAAAAAGCCCGAGGTTTTAACTATCAGGTCGAGAAGATCAATGGTTGTTGCGTAATCAAACTGGGCAGTGAAGTACATCCCATCTTACTCCAGTGTGTTCTTCGCACCCTACCCCGCAACCCCAGGTTTCTACTCTTCTCCCCCCTCTGCGGATAAGGCAGACCGCTCGTCGCAGAGGATGAGAGAAGGTTAACACGCTGCGAAAAAAAGTGGGTGGCTTGCGCGAGTAAAGAAGGCAGTGAAGAAAGAGGACAGGAAGGGATGATGATAAATCGAGGGGTCCTCGTACCGGTGAGTACGATAACGAGGAACGCCTATCACTATCATTATCATCGACACGAGAACGATGATAATATTGTGAGTTTTCATATCTATCCAATGAACAACCATGCTTACTAAACGCTATCAAAAAAAAAAGAAAAAAGACGAGCATGTGCACTGCTCACTTCCATTCTCATTGGAACTTTTTCTATAAGAATGTAAATCATAAGGAGAAAGATTAATTAAAAAATTATTAGTGTAAAATTAGGATACAATGAATTCTAAATGTATGTGATGCATATTACTATTGCTTGTTGGAATAGAAAAGTTATCGCAAAAAGAGAATGAATGAAGACTATTTGACAGTACTGTTTGTTGTTTTATCGTGGCGTGATAAACGTCCAACGATTAATACCAATTTATCGGCAGCTCAAACAAGCTTTAGCCAAGCTTGACGTATAGGTTGACTGTATAAACTGTGGCGATCTTATAATAAGCAATATCAATTATCGATATGCAAGTGATACGCTGTTCGTATAAACGGATAAAAAAAATCCAATTTTACAAATATAATTAAAAATAAGATACGTACTACTTATACTGCTCCAAATTAATTCTTTAGGGGGAAAAAAGTATTCCATAAATAGAAAGTTAAACTTTTAACTTTTCATTGCAAATTTATATTAATTATTACACAACTGGAACTATTGAAAATTACTGTATCAATTATGACGTCGAAAATTTGACATTTCATCCTAAAGCATATTGCAAATTTGATAACGCTGATCTACAGACGCTCATCGAGTTGCTCTGTCCAACTCCGCGATCTGGCGCATCTCCTTCCGTGACTCATACCAGCTAGCGAGCAATGAAGCGACCTACATACATCGACTAACGTACCATTTCGCATAGACGAAAGCGCCTCGTGAAAGTTTCCTTCCACACACAATTCCCGGAGTGAAAGAAAATAATAGTAGCATGTAGCAGTTGCAGCGTAACAACATTGATCTTCTACCCTCCTACTCTCTTGTTTTCTACTCTCTTTCTCCCTTTCTTTCCCTCCCTCTTCCTTTCTCTCTTTTAACATTGAGTCTCTCTTTTAACATTGTGAATTTTCGTATTTACGTATGTTTTATCTCATTAAATAAAAAAGAAATATAATTTCAGTTTTTTTTTCAATTGAATTTTAATTTAAATTTTGAACAAAGTAAAAATAAGAATAAAAATTAATTTTAAGATTAATTATTTTATAATTTATAAAACATGAGAAGATAAAGATAATCTTACAATTAGTCTTTACAAAATCTTTCTCACTCAATGTCTTTTCATTTTTATCAAAAGATTTTAGTTATCTAATTAATATTAAATATCTCACTGGCAGACGAACTTTTATTTTACTTTCATATGTTTTCGTTTAATTATAAATACAACTTAAAACCACTGGAAATTGCAGAAGTGAAAAAAAAAGAATAAAAATATCAAGGCATGAATTGTTCCACGATTTAGTAGAAATTGAGATTATATAGCTGATGTGTGTGTTTATCCCTTTTCTCTAAATCATTACCAGAATCCTCGCTGTATCTATACAAGTAATTTCATCCTCCTAGTTCTACAGCAATATTATTTTATTTTTCCTATATTCTTTTTGAAAAATTTTCCTAGTATTGACACTGTATTTGATTTATTCATTTCTTTTATCGATATCTTCTATCTTCATACTCTCACATATGCTTCATCCTCATTCACTTCAATCTCTTCTCTTTTCTTTATTCTTCATTCTTTCTGTCGATAACGTTTTATTATCAATAAATCTCATTTTCTTCTCTTATTTGTGTTTGTTACGTTATTTCGGTTATACGAGACTTTTTCTTTCCCCTTCTCGTGCTATCTCCCACAATATCTTCTTTTCTCAATTTCCTCATCTACATCTCATTTCTCGATTTGTCCTCTCTCTGTTTTGCCGGATCTCTTCTCGTTGCACTAACCGCACGCAATCAATACATCCCCCTCCATATCTCGTACCCCTACTTCGAGCCTCCATCCCGACCACTACCCTTGATTCTGACCCACCAATCTCACAACGCTACTACCCTTATTGCATCCTCTTCCTCGTTCTGTCTCTTTTCGTTCTTAGCGCATTTTTAGCACGTGTACAGTTTCGTACTAGTTTATCATTAATATATGAAAAATTGAGGAAAACTGAGATAGATTAAGATAAACTGAGCTCATTCTCTTCTCTTTCCTATCTCTTTATCTCTTTTATAACTTTGCTGTTTTCTTTTCCATCCATAATACTCTTCTTCGAAATCCCCACGAGTCTTCCAACTCCCAAGTATTTCTTTTCTGCATTCTTTTTCTCGATCACTTTTCATCACGACCGAATCTGATTCACCAATCAGCCACCGTGAAGCCGAGGTCAACATGTTTACCACGGGCGCATGTCAGATTATAAGTACAGTCATACCACTTGTGCAGCAGCGCACTGTCAAACAGTAGTAGTAACCTCAGTAGCAGCCGTGCAAGAGACAAATGTAAATCCATTTATTAGAATAATTAATAAACTCATACATCTTATTTCCATAAAATATTCAGTCTTTCCTTCACAATCGAAAACAGATTCGCAATTATTATATGGGCGGAAATCACATCCAAGGGAAAAAGCGCCGCGCGGCACTTATCACGAATGAACTTTTCTGAAGAGTTTTCTTGCGTGCATCGTGGCAATTTGCAGGTCCTATACTAAGTAAGACTGTTTTGAACTGGAACGTTTTATGGAAACATAGTGAAATGAACAAAGCCATGATGTGACGCTCAG
Organism: Tetramorium simillimum; assembly: GCA_011636635.1. Classification (NCBI taxonomy): domain Eukaryota; kingdom Metazoa; phylum Arthropoda; class Insecta; order Hymenoptera; family Formicidae; genus Tetramorium; species Tetramorium simillimum. The sequence goes on from VBVQ01001085.1 coordinate 38,375, forward strand.
TTCTTAAAACAGGCGAGCTTGTAATAATTTTCGATACTCCGAAAAAAGAATACGCTGCATATATTTAAAGTTGACTGTATTTAATAACCAATTACGTTGATTCGCATTATATTACACGCGTTAAATTCATTAGAATCAAAAGCATTACACATTCAACATAAATCGATATAATTAAATTATAATATCAAGAATAGTTAATTTAATAAATTTATTCCAACTATATATGCTGCTTTATTCGTCTAAATGACGGCTAATAAAAGTTACAACACGCATAATTGAATGATCCATTGGAAACAAGTGATTCAAACTTTATTCAACTGAATCGAACATTGTTAGTTGTGAAACGCTCGGGAAAAGGAAGGAAAGACTCGACGGGAAGTTCTTTGTGAGGAACATCAACGTCAACGTAGAATAAAAAGCGGCACGTCTGTTTGAGAGTAACGAGAGATCATAGAAATTAATTTTCCTTCCCGTCCGCGCAAGGGAAAACTAAAGGGGTTAACTAAAAGTGGAAGGCGCATAAAGCCACCCCTCTTGCTTTCTTCCCCTACTTTTGCTTTCAGTTTTGTAATTCGTGATTAACAAAGCCATTATCGAAGAAATTTCTGGCGAAGGTATTTACAACGCGAAACACAATCAAAATTCTGAACAGAACTAAGAAAATAAGCGTAAATTTGTAATCATTTCATTATTGTTAATCACAATTGAGATAATATATAAATATTGTTATGGAACAGCACTATTTATTAATTAAAGCAAAAACAATATGTGTGGAAAATAATTTTTGTCATACATTTGCGAAAAATTGTTTGTATATTTTGGAGTTCTAAGAAATTTTTGCCACAGTTTGATACTTATTAGTAAATTTTGTATATTTTAAAAAATTTTAATTATTTCTACAATCCATTTAAAAATAATGCTTGCAATTCTATTCATGCCTCGCAATTTTTGAAATTATCGATAAAATATATATTAAACATAATTATAAGTGTATTTTTCATAATCAAAGAGACGGAGCAACGCACTAGCAAAATTCGCGGTCGAAAATTAAGATACGTCGATAAGTATCTGCGTATTTGGGCCACCGGAACGCGATCCGCAACGCGACGTGGAATTCAGCCAACATCGTGTGGGTTGCGGAGCCAGGCCACGTCCTGAAGATGTCTAAACTTTTAGACATCAAGACACTTCCTATTATTAAACCGTAAACAGTTATAATAAATTAAATCGCGTCGAGTCAATCATTCATCGTGAAGAAATTCTCTGTAGAGCACAATATGAATAAAAGGGGTGAAATTAATTACCCTAACCCTTTCCTCTTTTAAAGTCCGTTCCAATTCCGTTTGATAGGAAAATGTCACGTGTAGACAAATATCCTGGTAAAACACTCTAGCTCTAGAGACGGCGCATTAAACTCACCCCCAGGCAGAAATTCTCTATTGAGGATCGTTCGCGTTAAGACAATGGGGAAAGACGTGTATCACTAGGTGTACTCGACGATTGATCTCAGTAAGTGCTCCTCTAACAACAAGAGTGCCGGAGAGGATCCATCCTATTCTAAGCAACAGGAGGTTAAACGATCCGAGATAACACAAACAATCATGATTCCATGGGCGATAATACGTTTTAACGTTACCTCATTATAATATGGCTCCGCTAAAGTAGAACTTTATTATAGTAATTTAATCGCAGTGAATCAATTTCTCCTTCTGTCTGCGCTCTTACCACCTAGATTCTTATCCTTATTATTCCGCGTTAAGCGGTCCATTACAATTTACAATCCTGCGGCATATTTGTGCGCGTTATTTTATGACACACAAAATCACACCCCCAAACTCCGAATGTACTGGTTGAAATTTTTTTCGCGCAACAACGTCAGTGACTGTAGCAGCTCGTTAGCGACGACCCCGAATCAGGGTCATTCTGGACGTTTCATTGATACCGTGCGGCGTATTCACATGGTAACTAGAGTTAACCGCTCCCATCGAGACCGTGAGAAGTGGAGAAGCTGACCTAGATAGCTATGCCTGCGACCTGGTTTGTCCCATCTTTGCCGAAGCTGGTGAATGGATCCCGACATGACGCACACACCACTTCATGGTCTCTCTCCCTCCCCCTCCCTCTTTCTCTGTCCCACCCACCCTGCGTTTCTCCCTCTTC
>VBVQ01001086.1:0-40529 GCA_011636635.1 Tetramorium simillimum
ACTCATTTAGATGGGTATATACCTATCTAAAATGGGGAGTTTTACTAACTACCCATAGGGAGATTTCCACCAGGGTAATTTTTACAGAAACAGTTTTTACGAATATTATTCTATTCCATTGGAATTGGAACCCTTTTAGCGAGAACTTTACAAAAAATTATTATTTGTAGAAAATTTTTATTAGAAATCTTCAAAGTTAAATATTCTTTACAATTAAATATTGAGTCTTATTTAAACCAAGAGTTACGATTAACTGAAAAATGTTGCTTTTTTACCTAATTACGTTTCCTGAAATCTATTTTTCACAATTCTTTAGTTTTCTTTGTTCAACTAATTATCGATACTTTGCCATTAAAATCTTCATCTTTTGTATTTATCGAGCATGTATAATTGAAAATTCGACGTACAATGACAACCAGAATCATGGGTCAGGGATAACGCAATTATTTCTTTGTAGTAATCTATCAGTCAGCCCAATTTCCTCGTGTGGACGACGCTTGTACGGTCCGAATCAATTCATCGAGCGCGGAAAAGCCGCCGGGAATAGAACGCAGAAGTTGGACAAAGTGCCACAACCGGTGACACCGGCCAAGTCCATTCGGTTCCTCCGCGGGAAAATCCACGCTCGGGGGCGTCGCGAGAATGATGTTCGATAAACGGCTACATCACTGTAGATGGTAAAGTCGCCGACGGGATCCTAGAGGTCCCATTTCACCGAGAGGAACGAACCGAATTCTATTAAGCGTGTCACATCCAGAAAGACCGCAGATGCTATTTTCTCAAAGCGGAACTCGTTGTCGAAACACGATGGACTACTTCTTTCCGCCCACTCTGTTCACTCGGTATTGGCAAAATGGAACGGCTAGACTGATGGATGCGATGGGCTGATGGATGGCAGTTTATTAATTTATCGAGACGTCGATAAATTTATTTCAGAGTCAACGCCCTCCGCTCATCACACATGAAATTACTCGCCATATTTATACATCACGTAATAATAGAAAATTTTTGAAATCATACACGTATCGATAATGATTTATTTGAAATTGTATTTTTACCGAAGCCAAATTGCATAAAACTAATATGATAACGTACCAATAGCGCTGAACCAATAGCTGAAGAAATAATATTGCACTGATCAAACTAATTGAAAATAATACACGATAAAATTATGAGAGTTGTTCATTTATTTGAGATTAAAACCTGGATATAGTTTGCATTTTGTTATACTGATATACATATATTGAATCGTGAATATATAAAAATATTCTGTATTTAATATTTGAAATGCTACATGTAATTCATATTTTGTTATTCAATATTATACAATACGTTCAATAAAATGGAATCGTTATTCCATGCTATACCCTGTAAGTCTGCTATGATATCGAAGTTTGGTGACCTCGTTACATGCTGCATACAATCAGGTATGTAGTAGCACGGAGTACGTCGACCCTTTGAGACATACGACTCGTCATCATTTATTCACGAGGACACCCAGATACTGCAAACCCGGGTAAATCCTAAAGACTCCTGTCGTTGATACGAATCAAATCTGCCATTGCATTGCGAATAATACTCATATCAATGCAAGACGTTTCCTCTCGCGAGGAATACCGAGTTCCTTTCGCCTCGTTAAAGGATTTGTTCCTCTTTCTACTAAATCATGGTAATGTATACCGCAATTGGAGCAGAAACGTAAATGTACTTTACGTCGTTTAAGGTTTTCAATACGGGATACCGATAAATTTAACTCTCTTCATAAAAAATGAAATCGATTTTCAGGTTTCATTATAATATATTACTTTTAGTTCAGACAAAATCACATGTGGTAAACCGAAATACGAACTAAAGTCACTTCATGTTTTTGGTATTAACTTAATTTTGTTGAACATAAATCGATATTATTGGAATATCGTAAGTTAATTATTTTCTGATATATTTTTGCTCATTTCCCTATCTAAATTTATACAGTTTCATATAAAGACTCAGAATTTACTACACAGATTTAAGAACTACTTTTCTATTTGAAGTCTAAATTTATCGCCTGTAACGATTCAGAATCGAGTGCGCGTTCTATCGCGCTAAACTTCGATACGAATACTATCGCGCATTTCCCTGTAGCCAAATATTTAAGAAAAGCACGATTTTCGATTGTTACTTTCAGTACATAAATCACGGCGAAGTGATCGTTTAGCACGCGCGACGCTGGCTCCCGACGTTTCCCGACGATTTTCCAACGAAATACGATTCCTCGACTGGCGCGCAGAAAATATCATTCTTCCCAATGGTATCCGGAAATCTATCGATGCATTCCAGCACAAATCACACACCTCATCCACGAATGGTCGTTCTTTCTCCCTCGTTCTCTCTCCGCCGTTAGTCTCATAAACTCTCCCCGGTATTCGCGCGAGTCGAACTGAGAGAAAACGTTGTCGCATATCTTGATACTTTTACAACTTCTGACGATAATATCTCAAAATGATACTACATATTTATCGAGGCTACGAAAATGATACTTTGAGATCTTATGTTATTTTATCGTAAAACTGATCTTATCTCCAGTGCCAAAATATTTTTTCCCGCTTTCTAACTCGCTATTGAGGAAAGAAATATAAAATGCAAGAGATTGTATAAGAGATATATGTCTACTGTATATTCGAAAGAAAGAAATTACTAAATATTTCATTTTTCTCTATTGACTATTCGTTTCATGATCGTTTATTGATTGCATGAAACAAACAGATATTGTTTTCATGTTTTGTGATATTCTCAAACTGGAACAATGATGCATAGATCGAGAAACAAATATAGTTACATAAAAAAAAAAAGTAAAAACAAATGATAGCATGAAGTAAAAAAATTGATAGTATTAACTGTTCCACCATTGGTAACAAACGGAAATAGCCGTTTCGCCCTCAAAAATGTGTCGCCCATGTATTTTCAAACGCGTCCGCGCAGTCTATAATTAGACGTCATCGGTTACAGCCAACGTATCCTGTATAGGTCGGGATATCTCTCTCTCTCTCTCTCTCTCTCTCTCTCTCTCTCTCTCTCTCTCTCTCTCTCTCTCTGCACTCAGCAATCCGATGCTTGTTTCGGCAACACGTTTATTACATCCCACCGTGGAATCCTTCGTATACAAATCACGCCGTTGAACACACTGGCAAGATACGTTCTAGACCCAGACCGCGTATTATTTCGCGTACCCGACGCGCCTTTCCATTTCTCTCTAGAGACGCGCCTGTAATATCCCGCAACTCCCAGATCGCAGCGTGCAGCATCCGCATGCATTCTCGCGAGAGCGCTCAGGGACGCTCGTAAAGTGTAACGCGCGTATCGAAATGCGAGACGTCTTGCTCGCGGATGTAATGCTTCCAGGCTCGTGTCGCGTGAGTGGGTTAGATTGAATGTCTTGGTGCACGAGCCGAGAACATTCATCTTTCTTCGTGTTTCTTCTTTTTTTTTTTTTCGTTCTCGACGCTCCCGTCTTCCGCACCGGCCCGCGAATCGTCCGATATTCCGCGAGAGCAAAATGACAAACAAGAAATTTTGCGCAAGGAACGGATTCGTATGATCCACGCAACCAGATTCTCTCCACTTTTCTCCAAAGGGAATTTCGCATACAAACATAGAGATGGAAATGGATAAGATAAAAAAAAAGTGTGAGAAACGAGATTGCAATGCTATAGTAGACATGTGTACATGCAATATGTACTCATGCTCATTTTTTTAACTTCATATATGTACATACATGAATAATAAAATAAAATATCACAAGAAATAACAGCATAACACGTATATATTAATTAACGGCGATAAAATTTTAATTGAAACGAATACAAGTAACACATAATTCTAATATAGTATACAGCACCGATAACGTTCTAATTCTTCCGCCGTTTTTCAGAAGTTTGCTTCACGGCCCCTATCCTGCATATTTCTCATTCAACTCAGATCCTGCCATGAAATGTAACATGCGATTTTTCGGTGCAATACGAAAGGCATCATTCTGCCTAGATAACCTTATTCACGGACGTACATCTCCATCCTTATTTTCCTTACATACCGGAATTTCCCGCATATCCCAGAGATGGACGGAAATTTTTCTCGAATCCGACTCTTAAAACATATTTTCCTTGCAGAGCTTTCAAAATTTTTGTATGATCTTTTTCTCGCGTCTAGAGAAACTATTCCGCGGTGTACCACGACAAGAAGATATCTTTTGTTCGGAAATAATTGTTATGACAGTCGAGGAATCGATTTCTCTCGCCAGATTACACGCGCGTTACGAAGATTTTTCAGAAGAAATTAAATATTCGTAATGTAAATATATGTTAATTCTAATAAATCTAATTGTCCGAAAAATCCGCTTATCAGCCAAGTTATTGCATTCGCATTTTCATAATTATATAATAATTATATAATACTTCCATATTATTTATTACTTTACATTTTCAATAGAATATAAATGCTTTTTCGATCCATTTAATAAAAGAAAATGTATATATACCTATATGTAATATAAGCAAAATATACCTGCAGATTATTGAAGGAAATAGTTTAATGTAAATACTTTGATTTGTTTTAAAGTATCATATTTATTATTTCATTATTATTCGTATATTAAATATCAAATTGATTTATTAAAAGCCATCTCATATATATTCAATTTCATCAGAATAATACCGCACTTTCAAAAGAAAATCAAGCCAACATTATCGGATTTGCTTCTAACTCAAACGTATCCAGCAGACACAATAATTTATCGAGAGTATTCGAATTACCGCGACATTGCAAGTGCAATCGAGTAAAAGCAGGTATTTCACTATTAACGACTGTCCCTGGATTTCCTAACGAGCACAAAAAATACTGCAGGCTACGGAAGAGTACCGTCGCGATGCGTTCTAACACAGATCACGCATCCTCGGTCACGAACGTAGATCTTCTCGATCGTTCCCCCTGGACACACCAACGAGAACGCCCGGCAAACTCGATCTAATTGTCGGACATTGTACCATAACTCTTGTTACACGAAGCCACTTGACGTAATGGTCACGTTATTTAAGAAGAATAAAAGTCATAAAATCTCAGTCAAATGAAGCATAGGTAACAAAATTCAGACTATCCAATAAGCTTCTTTAATTATTGCGTTAAGTCGAGAATGTTCTCTATTACTCCATATTTTTGCAATTGTTCAACTATTTCAAGCATGTATTAAATGCACCAAATATTTCTCTACCGCGATTCTTGAATAAACAATTTCAGTCTGTTAATTTCTATTTTCAAAAATTTTGTAACATTATATTCAAATTTATATTAAGAGACACGTGTGCAAAAAAATAATCAATGTTTCCAATTTACAGCAATTGCGAAATATATAATCTTTAATAAATCGTAATAGACTTGACATTCCTTTAGTTACATTCTTAGATTATTCCCTTGGAAATTCCCTATCGAATCGCTTCAAATTAAGCCCTCTCGAGCTATCAGCAATAATTTATTCTCTTCCGGAATTCCGCCGAAAATTGCTCGCTCATAAATTACAAGCACAAAAACTTCCGTGTAAATTTACATTCTAATATGCCGTCTTGTTATCTGACGGCTGGATTGTTAAGAGGAACACAATTCCGTCCGAGTGCGAGTGGTTCTTCCCCAGATTCATTAGAAGTTCTACCGTAGCGTGTGATAACTTTGTCGTTATATTTCCAACTTTTCTGCAAACAAGTCACGCCTCGGTGGCAAGCGCGCGAAATAGGATCCCTGTATTCGCGCACGAAAAATACCATTCTGCGAGCCACCAAATACCAGTGGGTGCACGTGCGAATCACGAGTCACCACCGTAATTTTCGCAGATATTTCGCATTCCATCGCGCAACTGCGACGTTTCTTTCTCAAACACATTTATCTCGCATTGTCGTTAACAAAGGCGCAAAATTAAAGATTAAAATCCAATATAAAGAAAGTAAAGGCCATTTACACATATTTACAAAATATCTCCCAAAACGGTATACTATTTTGTTTTAATTTTTTTAATTTAATCGCTATTAAATTCAAGGGATCTTTCTTTGTTAAAAATTTAATATCTTTCTTCTCTTTCTTCTCAGTTATTATTAATATTCTCTACGTTCAAAGTTTTAAATTAAAATTTTATTAATATATAATTCAAAATTAACACTGTAAAATTTGTTTAAGTAAAAATGAATTTAGCTAATTAATTAAAATATAAATTATTGTTGTTTATGTGTCTTCTTAATATTTCACGAATTAATAATCTTGTATTTGTTTTAACATCTTTTACATTTATTTTTATTTTAGTATTATCTTTCGATATTTCTAATCTATCCGTAATCTCTTTTACATTAGTAAAACGAGACAAAAATAATGATTGCATCCCTGGGACATTTCTATAGAAATTCCAATGAACGAGCATCCAGGAACAATTCGTTTTCGTGAGATAATACCTGAGAGAATCTTGCCGAGCACGTATGACTGTGCTCTTCGTATTCCTACGTGCCACGCGATTTGCGCTGCTATAAGATAATTCTTTCCGAACACATTAAACCTGTGCTACATCACTCGCTAAGATCGCTATAATTCTGGCCCGCGTTATAGTCTCAGATTTTCCTCGAGAGAGTTATCGTGCGAAGTCGAAATAGAATTGCCGATTTGTGTCGAAACCGTTTCCAGATTCAAAACGAATCTGTGTCATAGATTGTACGGAAAGAGCCATTGGACACCTGAGCACGAAGAGGCTGAGACTCAAAAATTTTATTGGGATTTATCGCCGTCGATATATCTTTATACCACCGCATGACCATTCTTACTCATAAAGGTGAGAAGATTTGAAATGAAAGAACCCTTGAATTTCTGAACTTCTTCTCCCGATATCCATTTAGAATCATTATGGATGGTTTTACAGTCGGAAACGGAATCAAGTTTCATTTATCAACATAAGCGGAAAGATCCGTTAATACAAGGATAAAATTCGCATAATAATTCACAAAGTAATTCAGAAAACAATTTCAAGTTATTAATTTTACTAAAAATTAATGGAGTGAATATAAATTTAAAGTACATTATATATCTGATGTATCAAAGTGATATACATATATTTTGACATTATTTGTGTCACAATCACTATAACGAAAAGAATGATCATAAAATATTTTGCATCTTAAATTTTTCTAAACGCTAACTTACTACATCTGGAACAATTTATTTTCGCTGAAATTGTAGTCTCGGATCTTCCGAAGCCAAACTAATCCATTGAGTTCGATCACCAATTCCACCGCACGACACACGACAAGGTTTTTATTCCGAGACAACTCTGTTTCTGGTCACTCCTTCGAATGATTCTCAGAGGAAAGCACGAAATAGGATTCTCCACTCGTCCGAAAAATACCATTCTTCGCTACAGCAGATCCTCAACACGGAATGCGCAACCAAACTTCTTCATCGTGATAACTTCGATTGTGAATAAAGACATCTTTATGTCTTTGAAATGTGTAGACATTTTATTTCTCCAATTTTTCATTATTAATCCTATTTAATTTATTATAAACTAAAATCACACAATCAAAAAATACTTATTTTCTCCTATTTTTTTAATTTTGACTTTTTTAACTTTTTCTAAGTATAAAAATACCTCAAATATTTAAATTCAAACTTTCGCAATTTTTTCAAAATTTGGAAACTTTTCATATTTTTTCTCATACTATATTTTAAACGAATTCTAATTTTTTGTTTAAAAAAATAACTTTAAATTTAGAATAAAATTATTTATCTATCTTATATATATCTATTTCTTCATTTAAATTATAATTTATTACTTTATCTTTAAGTTAAATTATAATTATCGAAAATAAAGTCAAACTCTTAATCTAGTAACGACATTCATGTTATCTTTCCAAGCAAATGGCATGCAATAATGGAAAGGACTGATGACGAGTCAAACGTGTCTATCTGTGGAATTTGGGGATTGAAGCAGAAGTTGCTCGATTGAGAGAAGATCCGATTAACATGTTTGTTCGACGAGTTATAGGATAATGAGGGATGGTAAGTAGTGATGGTTAAATAAACATTGGAAATAGGAGAGTACATAGATCTCATTGTTTCAAGAAAAAGGTAAATTAACTCCCGAGACATTCACCATTCACATTTCTATGACTTATTAGAGAACGAATAATGTGACTGGATAACGTAATAAATTCAACGATGTATTAAATGTAATAACGATGAAAGATTAAAGATCAAGATTCTAAATAATGGAGTTTAAATAACCAAATAGTAAAAACTCAAATAAAGTTTCATAAAAATTAAGATAATTAATACACTTGTTTTATGATTTCTGTTTGAGGAAAAACTTTTCCGTTAATAATGATGAAGCAAAAATGAAAAACGAAGGGAACCGAAACGAAAATTGAAACTAAATTTTACGAATACGAGAAGAATCAACACATTCGCGTGTTTATATTGCGCTGTAGACCATCCAGCGGCTCCTGTTACTGCTAAAAGTGGAAGACGTAAAAGCCAGTAGAACGGAAGTCAAAACAGCGCGAAATCCCTTCGAGCTACAGAGCAGGTTTATTCGCTAATGGAAACGACCGCTACGACGCTTCTAGCGTTAACACAACAGGCTCCCCACAATTACTTTATCGGGAAACGTAAACCTTACCAGGGTTCAACCTATAACAGTTTCGTGATAGGGTTCAGTGCACGATCTGAACAGTGTCCGCACGCTCGCTCGTGAAATTGTGAAATCGATGGCACACGTGACGCCTTGTTGTAGCTGATAGACACGTGTATCATACTGATCACGAGAATGAGGGAGAGAAAGCGTAGAGAGTGAGAAAACAAAATCGAGGGAAAAGAAAATTCATTTAAAGAGAAAAAGAGAGAGGGGGGGGGGAGGGGAGAGAAATTGAAGGAGATTGAAAGAAGTTGGAGAAGATTGGAATACATATCAAATTCAATCTAAATCAACCTAGTTTTATAGACATCACGCGCATCTCGGACATGTTCCATCAAAAGCTCGACACCTGTACTTGACTGCATCTCTTTCCCTCTCTGTTCATCTCACTTTCTCACGTCGTTCTCGCGTCTCTATACGCTCACCGTCCTCGTTGCCTATTCACGTCCCGACTCTACTATTTCTGTCATGCTCATCCGCGCGCCTGCCACCTCTTTCGCTCCAACGATCGTTCCTCTCACGAGTCGATCTCGCTACGGATGCGCCTAGAATGTCTGGAAGGTCCAGACATGAGCACGAACGGCTCGGTGCCCGCGACACGATCTTTAATTACGAGGTGTTCAGTAATAGTCGCGTTCGAGTGAAAGCAATATTCTTTGTTGAAGACTAAAATAATTTTTCCTTATAAAATTTAATTTGTCATCATTTTAATTTACCATCATTTTTTTCTTATTTACTCGAAAATTGCTCATCTCTAATCTCATTTTTTTATTCAGAAAAAAATTATTCCTAGTTCCGACAAGAAATATCTACAGATATCAAATATATTTATCATCGAGTATTTTGTGTAAGTATGTAAACTGTAGCCTATTTGGTCCATATTAATATTCAACATTTTTATTTCAACAATTATATAATAAAAGAAAAAGACGAAAAGTAAAGAGACCTTCTTTTTCTTGGATGCATTTAAACATATCAACATTTGGCGTAAGAGGCGTTAATATTATGAGAATCCAACGGAATAAAATATTTTTTATGTATTATTTGCGTATTACATTTGCGTAGTAAATGCGCTAAAGATCATCCACGTGTTAATTCAGGATTACATGAACCAACGAAAAACATGTTATGAGATAGAAACGTTAAAAACATACATTGCAATTTAAATTTTTATGTGCCAAACGTTGAAGAAATGACATTTTTATTTATCATACACAAAAGTTTCTTTAAAGTTAAAACTTTTATTAAATAAACGCAAATCTATTTAAATATTGTATGTATATTGTACTAAATTAATAGTTTATGAAGTAAAAATAAATTTTTGTAAATGTTGGGTCATACATCAATTTTAGCAAGTCATAAAGAGGCTGCGAGCGAAGATAGCGAAGTCGAGCAGATTAATGAGGGCAGACATAATAGTTTATGATACTAAAGTGGAACGGCATGACGATAAAACTAAGCACATGTAATTATGAAATTGAGGCCCCTCGTTACGATAGAATTCACGTCGCTTTAACATAAATTATTCTCTCGTTCAATTTCCCTACTCGCAATTTCCATCCACATTTTACCGGATTTCTATGCTTTCTCCTCTCGGTACATCGAACATAAATTATTGTGGACTGTTGAATTTACACTACATTACACTACATCTTTAAAATAAGAGACTGAAAATAGACAGATATTAAAAATTATAAATACTGTTAGTATTCTCTGATATAAACTATGCTTTTATGATAAACAAATAATAATGAATGTGTAATTAAGAAATTGCATACACATGTTGCATTTCTTATTATATGATTATAAACTTGCTAACAACGGCAAATACATACACACACACATACATATATATATATATACACTAAATACTTATTACTGCATTAACGTTTATCATATTTATTTTACACATTCCATCTTTTATTTTAATTAAATGCACTTCACAACTACGCAAAAGTGATTATGTAATTAATCTCGATTCGTACGAGAGTACTCTATTCGACTACTAAAAGTCACCTAAGTCAAGTTCAATATTGTCTCATCTGAGCTCTGCGCTGCAAACTTCGAGGATCTAATTTCGACGCTAAGATAAAGAGATAAAATTTATTATTATTCACGTGGTCCTAATGTTCGTGTTTTACTTATGATACACGGCAATGATAATCCGGCGTATTCATTTGAATTAGATTTGCACATTATTATATACTTTCATAATGACGCTTTCATATTTTCTCATGTATCAATAACAATAGAAACGCTTAATTAAATGCTCTAGGAGAAGTAAAGGAAACGAAGAAGATTCGCAATGTTCCACCATTCGTCATGCGAATGCAACATAACATTTTTCAAAGCTTGAGAAGAATGTCGCGCGTGCATTTACGACGGATCCCTTTATCATGCCGCTATAATGCGCTTTGCTACACCTGGTGTATTCTTACATCATGGTTCTGCTATTATTCCGTCGTCGCTTGCCTGCCCTGATCCTCCATGAAAGCCCTCCGATCCTTTCTTTTTCTCTCTCTTTCTCTTTCGACCTACTCCCTGTCTCCCTCATTCTAGGTTTGTGTACCATTTATAAATACATCGCGTCGAGAGTGTGCACATTGAATTACACACTCGGCGTGCGAAAACTGCGGCGGAAATTTACAGTAGCGTAACATAGAGAATTCTCGCGTCTCGAGTTTTTATCGCTCTCCCTTCTTTTTATCAAAATACAAATCGCGACTGTGAAAATTGGAAAAGGCAAAAGGGGCAAATAGTGATATCGGGGTATTACAGCGATCCCTTTTCATTACAAATCATTTGCCACGCCGTGTAAGCCGGAGAGAAAGATCTATCTGCCGCATTCTAATTTCATCCGTTTCTGGATGGATCCGCGGCACCGGTTCGTTTCGACGGCCGTAACGTTAACGAGGGACGGTCCTCCAGACTCGTTCTCGCAGTTACGTTACTACGTGCCGGTTACGGAAACCGGCGCTGTTATTTCTACTGCACGCTCGCCGGAATCTCTCGAATGCACGTAACCGTGGCGAGCGAACGGCTGAGTCTGGATAATTACACGACCGCTCCGAGTACTTGTGGTAGTGCCGCTTCAAGTGCTGCGAGAACGAGTATGCACGACGTAAAGCCCCAGCGACAACGACATTTCGTGTTTGAGAAAGAACGTTCAATTACCGCGTATCACATGGCTCCAGGAGAATCACATGCATCCTCATACTATTAACGCTGTTAGAAGTAAATCTGAGGACGAGTTCACTTTATCCTAAGAATGCTGCTGCGTGTGATTTTCTTTCTTTCTTTTTATCGTAAAGAGGAAGTTGCAACAATGCTTGATAGAGTCAATACCGAACATTGTAACACACGCGTAACAAGGATAATTGAGATTGATCAGTTTGTGCGGTCTGTTTGCACGCACAATAAAGATTTAAACGTTCCTGGTTGACATTTCGCATTAAACATTCACACTTAATTAGTTTCGATATAAATAGTTATTCCCTCGAAAAATTTCACGGACAAAAAGCTGTTAATTAAATTAGTTGCTGTACGAAATTCAACTCTACGGAAACGCGAAGACAAAGATGAAAATACACAAACGCGATTTTCACGATCGTTGAATCTTTGTTATGACCAGCTACGTCGTAAATCGCGTCTGACTATTCCAACCATTGGAATGGTGTATTTAACTAGATTTTAATTGCGCTTCGATCAATACGATTTAAATCCGCGCGATCAAAGATAATAGCAGTACGTGCACTATGGCACGCATAATTGGTTGTAGCAGGTGCCTCGTGGAAAGGCTAATCACTCGTTCTAATCTGCCGGCGAGTGAGGGCTCGCGAAGGGCAATTAGTTCCCTCGAGAAGAGGTAATCCGCCGTAATTTGCATCGTTCACGTATGTGTGTTCACGTTCTCAGATGTCGCTTTAATATATTATTATCGTTACGTGTATTACACGGTAGAAAGAGCAATAATAGACGAAATAAAAAGAACTTTCAATTACAGAACGTTGGTGGACTGGAATAATGTTTCAAATGACACAGATACTCTGGAGACAGACGTTGGTTATAGTTCTACGTAAAATATTATTCCTGTATGTAAAATTGTAAAATTATCGGATTATTACAGAATGTAACAGCGCGAAATGTTGTTGTCAAACGGTGCGAAATAGTAAATCGAGCATGATTGTCGAAAAGATACGGTCGACCGCCGCACGCGAGTAAAATCGCGAGGGCCATATATCCATATGTGAACGCGAGATTTATTCTGACGAATCAGAACAGGTGTGTCGTCTATCCTGGCGAAATATTCGGAAAGAGGATTTCGCAAGCTGATAACTCGAAAGGGATTCTCACACTGCCGCGTGCTGTAAACGCGAAAATAACTGCACGAGAAGAGAAAGAGAAATTAAAAAATACGTGGCGCTTCCAGTATCAAACATTGTCGTTTTTTTTTTACGAGAGATTGAATAAATGAGTAGAAATTTGGAATGACATACTTGTAAAATGATGTGTGATTTTATATAAAATTTCATTTTAATTTGAGTTAAATTCTGATTAAGATTAATTCTTTTCTCTCGAATTTTTCTGTTTCATAAAAATCCTTAATTTATTTTATACTCAACAGATCCTTAATATTTAATTCCCTATCGCTCAATATTAACATTTTATTACTTACTTCATGATTATAAGACTTTTATTCACTATGTATTTAAAATCTCCATGACTCTATGTACAAGTTATAATCATGCTAATTATAGGGGAATGATTATGAATAAAGTATTGCGCGGTTACAAGAAATAATTCCAACCTTTGTTGTAAAAACACTTGTCTAAAAATGCACCATAAGCTAAATCATGAGAATAAAAGTCAAAAAGTTTAAAATGAATTTTAAACTCGCCCTTCACCAAAAAAGAAGAAGAGAATGAAGAAAATCTCGTCCCGATTACTTTCGTTATCCAATAATTACGCGCTTTGCCCTTAAGCCGCATATTTCGACATAACCGCCGTGTAGGGTCAGAATAAAGGAAAAAGGGATGAGTATCGTGATGACGACGGAGAATGGTAGAGAAACACAATGTAGCCTGAAAAGAGGGATAAAAGGCAACTCCTTTCAAACCGCCGTGAAATTTCGCCACGTCGAGGGCGCTGCATCAAGTAATTGAAGGCGCCTATCCGAGGTGAATCTCCCTCGGTTTTGTCGATAAACGCGCTTATCTCCGACCTCTTTGAATTATGGCACGGCCGACCGTCTGCATTATGCAGATCAGCGAGTCATTAAGCCCGTGGGAAGAAGTCGCGCGTTGCTTTACGGCTCGGAAACGTCTTAATTCAATGACACGATACATACTACCATTTTATGTCACGACCAAATCATATAATTTATTAAACGTTGATATCCATTTTTTATCCATTTTTAATATTCAATATTAAATACAACAATATAATAATAAATTTTCCAATATTTAAAATATCAAGTATTCAGAAATAAACATTTAATATTCACATATAATTTTACGTACTTTCAATGTTTGTATATTAGTAAATATATTAGTAAATAATTATCATAAAATTATACAGTAATCATATTTCTATATTTTAAAAGTAAGATTTGTTCACAACGTTGTCCAATATTATTGCAATATTATTCCAATATATAATGTAATTAATAATATTTTATAAGCTTATTATTGATAGATAAAGAGAACATGTGTATTTACATGCGTTGGAACAATTCATATTTCATTTTATAGAGATCGATGCATCTTATAGTTATATCAAATATCGCTCATCCATGCTCCCTTCACAATCTTCATATCAAGATCGATAGAACCGAGAATAAACCGAGAAGAAACTTGCTCAAAATTTTTACAAAGAATATGATCATCCCTATGCACATGATACGTATGTGAGACGTGAAATATGACGTAATGAATTATATGAGGTAGGTCAAACGATTACTCGCGGTGGAATGCATTACGCTCGTAACTCAGACCGATTATATTTTTGTCGCGGACGGGCGTCTACGGGCGGATTAAAGGGAATGGCAATTTAAATGATTAATGGCACTCTTCTTCTCTATCTTTCCCGGATAATTCATTAATACAGTAGAATTCATTCACTGTGGCCGTGAAATATTAACCGGGGAACGATCGACGTGGTCCCTCCCAAATTATGTAATTCCTACGTAGACCGAAATTCGAAGTGATATTTCTTAAAGATTCGTAATGTTTATGAAGAAATAATTATTTCTTATTAAGATACATATAATGATATATATGCATAAAATTATATGATCTATACACGTATAAAGTTAAACATTATGCGAAATAATGCGTAGTTATTAGAAAAATTAGTTTATCGGATACGTTTTATTTTAATTGCTCACATTAATGATCCAAATAACTTATAATGTAAGCAAAGGAAGAACATGTTGACATACGCAAATGCAGAATTGCAAATACTTATACTTCAAAGCTGAATTTAGTGAGCACAAATTGAAATGTGGAACTCCCGTATTTGAAATTAAATGGAATACATCTGAATTCATAGGATATGGTTTATTTACTTTTAAATATTATCACTCACGTTAAAAATCTGCTACTAAATTCTGCCCCACGAGTTACGTAGAATGTTCCACAAACACCATATAATATTTTAAAAGTATATTTTGAAAATTAATTAAAGTTCTAACATGAAAATATCTGAACTTCAATTCTAACACGAGAGTTTCTGAACTTCAATAAGCAAAATTGGCTCATGACTTAGTGTAAAATTTACGCACTCAACTTCATAACTATGCTTACATGTGTATCTATTTGTTACCAATTTACGTAATTTAGATAAAAATATTGCTTTTTATTGCTAAATTAACTTCGTATTCCGGATTTTTAGTGTCTATAGTAATCAGCTATTGGTATGAATAATTTAATTTATAAAAAATACATATACACGTTGTATACAAGAAATAAAAAACTGATTTTATTTATTTCAGGATTAGATATCAATTTTGATACATTTTAACCCACCCAGCAACAATATAAACAACGGATCTGAAATTTCAGATTTATTTGTAATATTTTTATATTTTTATATTGTTATTAACTTGGAAACATATCTAAATATATCAAATATCTTATACAATTTTCACAGATCCGTTATCTCGATATAAAATATAGAATAATTTGACTCACAACGATATAATGTAATAATTTATTAACTCAAAGCGGAGTTGTAGACTATGATGTAACTACATTGATATATAAAATATAATAAATCTAAATTATATTCAAAATAAAAAGTATTTTAAAAAATAATTGTTGCACACATAAAATAATTCTAATTATAAATTAATTTCGTAAATAAATGTCAAATAAATGACTTACTCCATGCTCCATCGTCGCCCAATCTCTTCATCCTCTCCTCAAGATATTTTAACAAAACAACAATCTATAATCTACAACTTCGTTTCTGTTTCAACTTCAAATAAATAAACCACATAAAACACTTGATCCGTCCGATAAGTTGCTCGTACCTTGACTTGCTTACGTGTCGTTAATCTAGAGATAACTAATGGCACGTCTCAATAACTATATTCGGAATAATCATGTCATTGATATATTTTTCGACACGTACTTATCATCTCATTACTTAAACTTACAGTCAAATTTGTGCAGGCTGACAATTAATAATCGCAACTATCACGAATAATAATCGCGTTTGGCGTCTCATACCATTTATCGCGACAATGCTATGAAGTGTAATACGTATATACACTGACCGGCTCGCTCCACTATCTACGTACTTGAATCTCGTGCGAATGATAACAAAGCGACCTTATGTATAAACACGGCGCGGTAAGTCGCACAAAAACAAATACTGCTGTAGCACGCTAATCGTTACGAAATATTTAATATTTTCTAAAGAGATTTCTTGATGCGGAATATTCTATTTCTTGCGTTTTAAAATAATGATTACTAATCAATATGTATATCACAAATTGCTAATATCATTCATACCGATAATTCTTGGTTGTTATTTCGCATCCTCGATTCGAAAATGATCCGAATTTTTTTAATTTTTTCTGAAATTATACATTAACGAAAAAATTAATACGTAAATATTACAAAATAAAGTAATTAATAATCACGATTCTTTATTCTTCCGAAGATTCTTCTTTGGAATAAATATCTCATGTCTCATGTAATATCTTAAATAAAAAATTGACGATACGCTTAATCTTTAATGACACAAAAGAATTATTATGAATTGATAGTTGCTATTCGTTTGTAGAGAATAATCGCGTTCCGAAAGATAACAATGCGACGGTGCGCAGAACGGCTCGCGACACCTGTTCGCTCGAATGTCGGCGCGTGAATGGCAATAACACTCCGTGTACACAACAGTACGCTGTATACTAAGCGCCGCCTACCAGTTAGTTTGTTTTACCGTTATCAAATATTTAAATAAATACCGAATCCTCTGTTCCTTCCAATAAAATTAATTTCAATGAATGCCTATTATATTGTACATCAAATTTAACATTTATTTCAAGTATAAAATTTATTTTCATTTTAATAAAAAAATTATTTACGTGATGAAAATTAATGATTATTTTTCTATATTTTTACGTTTTGAAAGGAGTAAAATTGTTGTAACAAAATTTAATAAATCAGATTTTTCTCTCTCATAATAATAATGAAAAAAATTATCATCACAATTTTAATAAATGAGAAACAAAATTAAATCACCAGAAAAAAACATAATAAATTATTTTAATTTCTTTATTAAAATAACTATTTTATTTCTCACAACATATAAAAGTTTCAGTAAAAATAATAATAATATAAAACGTAGCTTTATTTTCTGAAAATTTATAATTGATGTTAGATTTAATGATTTTTAAAAAGATGCATCGATCAAAATCTTCATTTAAAGAGAAGATTGAATAATTTATATGTAATAATTGAAATTTGCTATTAGTTATTAATTTGTTAATATTAGTTAATAACTTATATTAACAGCTGCCTAGTTATAGCATCTCCATCACCAAAATTTAATGAATAAATAATATAGTACCGCGCTTTATTTATACATTCTTTAAATCTATAAAAAAAATTTTACGTGCTTATTTGTCAAAGTTGTTTTAGCCAAAGAAATTTTCTTAATGAGGGGAGGCTGAATAGGCTGCCAGTGAGGCCTTTTCCACATGTTAAGCACACAAGCGATTAAAATAAATAAATATATAGAATTTATGTGCGAATTATACGCTTTCAGAGTTTTGGTTTTTGCATCACATCCCCTAAAAGATTTCCCTTTTAGTGCAAACAGTAATATTCTCTTAGAATCCGTTAGAAATTTAAAAATTAGATTACTTAATTATGCACATTATATATCTGAATTATATGGTATTATCTTCCAATTTTCGATTTTTCCGCTGTATTCCTTAAGAACTTTTCTTTAAAAACAGATGAAGACATTTACGCTTGGTTCATCAAAAATTGTAAAACCCGATACATTAAATATACACAATATATCTACAATTTATGCATTATTATCTTTAGATAATTTAAATAAATGGCACATAATCCGATTATGCAAAATTGTACACGATACCATTGACCAATTTTGATACGTTTGTAATTTAATATCTATTAAAATCTCATCATTTTTATATTACAATTTCCAATTCTAATTAATATAATTAAATTTCTCTAATTAATTTTCTCTAAATTAAGAACACTCAATTATTATACTATTTGTACGTTGCAAGGTATTTTATAATCTGCATTTACATATTATTTGTTTTTAAATTTCTGCGGTTAATTGAGGGCTAACATTTTAGCTCTTTTATTAAGATTAGTTTTACTGTGTATAAAGAAAGAAAATCTACGTTAATTACAACGGATCGCATCGCTGCGTTTATAATCTTAAAATGGATATGAAGTGGCAGCAAAAATCCTTCATGAATATTTCTTATGAGCTTCTTGATACGCTGTGAATTTCATAGTTTCCATCTATCTTTATCTTTTTTATGAGTCAGAAGCAATATTTCTTTTTACTGTAATTTCTTTCATTACCTTTTTCATTACTTTTCATCTTATGTTTTCTGACGGAGTTCTGATGTTGTGTAACTGGATAACTTTGTTTCAGTCATACAAAATAGAAATGAAGAATATGAAATTCCATCGTAAAGAATAATATTTAACATTTCTAATTTGAGTTTAAAATATAAAAAAAAACATTCAAATTTTTAATTTTGATTTCTCGACTTTATCAGAAATTTTGGGAAAACCAAAAAAGGCCCCTGTATATCTGTCAAGGTGATACTCGAAATTCCTAACAGAAAACTTATATTTCTACCTAGATTTATTTCTACCTAGGTTTTTGCGAATGCGGTTTCCACGTTGTGCGTGCGTCTGATGTGCACGCACACGTACGCATATTGCGCGCGCGCGCACATCGCAACTGTAGAGAGAGAGTCATTGCACCGAGGAGTCGGATCAATGAGGCTGATTACTCAGCTCTCCTCTTGCAGACGCGAGACAGACCGGTCCGGCCGAGCACACTTATTTTCCACAGAAATTGTCGTTAAGACGGATAGGATCAAGTGGAATTGAAAACGCTTCCAATTATGAAGACTACTAAACGGATTTGAACAAGACACGTTATGCCGAGAAAATTAAACAGCGTGAATAAACGAAAGCTTATTCAACTGTAGATTTTAATGCAAAACTCATATATTAATATTAATTTAATAGCAATTTATTAAATTTATCAATAGCAACTCTCAATTAGATTTGTCAGAAATCGTGATTGTGAAAATATGATTATTGATCTATACCGTTCCATTAATCTAATTGATGATGTATCTACAATAATAATACATTGAGTATATAAAAATAATATTCGAACGAGATCTTTGCTGAACATGATTTCTTCTTACAATATTAATTGCAAAACTACTCTTGATAATATTACATAACCAGTACGACGATGGCGTAAGATTATAACCAGATCTAATAGATAGATAGCAAAAGAGATATTTTTATATTATTTTTTTATTTTTATATTACATAATAGTATTAAATTAGAATGAGCAAATGTGAATAACATGCAAAATTCAATAGCGTGAAATTTAAGCAGAAATATAAACACATAATTGTAAGTCTCGTCAAAATGACGATAAGCGTTACAGTTGCGATAAAAAAATTAATTGCAATGCAAAAGAGGAAGTAAAAGAATGGAGCTTTTAAATAAAGAAACTTTTCAATCATAAATAATTACAAGTACTATTCTTTCTAAAGACAAACGCTCTTTGCTGAAATGGATGTAACTAGCTTATTTCTTTTTCTATTAATTCATTACTGGTTCAAATGCCAATTGCAGTTTCAGCTTGAAAAAAAAAAGCAAAGATCTGCTTCTGCAAAATCTCATTTTCTTTTGTATACAATATCGGCGACACGCTTAGAATCCATTTCCTTTTCCTTTCAACGCAATGCTGATACCGACATATATTTGCGATATTGGATGAAGGAAAACTACATCGCGAGGAGAGGATGCAATTTACGCGAGCTTGTACTCATGGCAGAATTGACGCCACACCGACAGTCAATATCGAGAGGTGTAAATCGAAACATCGAAAAGTACATTGGTATATCGTGATCCGCGTAATATATTCCAACAGAATCTGTATGTGCAAGTACACCGGATACGATACGAGCGATGCACCATCCTCGTGCGAACCGCATGATTCTCAATTGCAAAATTACTCACAAGTGCAAGGCTGTACCGCAGCGCTAACCGCAATTGATACTTCGCCCCAATGTATCAATGTCAAACACTATAATACATGTGGGACGAGATAGTTGAGATAGATCGATTTTGTGCAATCAGTTTGCCGGAAAATTTCATTATTTTGCATTTTCACCCGATATTACTTATTTTTAGAGATCTCTACTGATTATGTAACTGAAATCTTGGCAAAGTTTTTAATTAGAATCTTTTACATCTGTCTATTTATTTAAATTTTTGTAAATTTCTGTAAATCCGTATATATAATAAAAATGTATCAAAATATAGAATAATTAACGGTGAATTTATAATAGATATAGTTTAAGTAAGATGAAAAAATAATAATTAAAAGTTACAAAAATATTTTATAAGATACTATAAGATGTATTACTTCGCATATTACTTTGAAAATAAATGCCGTTGAACAACTAGTGACCTGATTTTGTTAAATTCATTGTCTCTTCCGTTTTATCATTTACACCGCAAAAAATCAATCGAAATAAAGATTATCGCAGAATATGTATCGCGTGTATTATAAAAATATCTCAGTCTACCTTGCCCCTATTACACTCGATTTAGATCAGGCTCTAAATTGGCATCCGGCACAACCGGCTTTAACGTTTGACGCACACACACACCGCAACGACCGGTGCACTTCGACATGTCGGTCGGAAATGCGCGTAGCTTTAAGTGCAGCAACGCTCGAACTTCCAAAGGCGATGGCCATTGTGTCGGGGGTGCTGAGAACCGCTCCACGTTCCATCGACAGTGATCGATAAAGGGTGTGCGATTGGGCCACCGAGCGCGATCGAGATTCCGCACGAGAATATAATAATGGCGAGATGACATTGTTTAAAAGGAAAAGCCGGCGGGAAAATGGACGACGTGCTCGACGTGCTTAAACGAACTTGAAGAGTTCGTCATCCCCTTCTTCTTTACGATGACGCGTCGCGAGAAACTACCGCTTGCATTGTTATTATTTTTATACGGCTATATTGTTTCTTTTAATGAAATTTTCTTTAGATTGCGCACGTGTTATAACTTTTCGGCATACTTTATTCAGCATATTGATTATTTTCATAATTAGAATCAGTATCAATTGCTTCATATTCATGATATAATTAGATATAATAAAATTATAAATCCAAATAAAATTAGAATCATTAAGAACTGCCAATCGACAACAAATCACATTAATTGAAATAAATACGACACCTATTACTATATTAAAATGCTAAATTAATTCTTCCTATGCTAAAAACTTTCAATTATTGCTGAATAAATAATATTGCAGCGACAGTATTAAAAGCGATTTTAAAGATTTTGATCTCTTCCATAATCTTACTTTAATGAATTGTTACGTTCACTCCATCGCAATGATTACTCCAATCAATTCCAACGTTAATGCAAAGGTAGATGCTGGTGAAAGCATTCAGACCGGTACTTGATCGCTTGTACAGAGAGCAACTTGAAATCTAATTGAACAGCGGATTACGATAGTCTTAAGACAAGGCTAGAATGTAGTAGCGCAGTTGCAGCATAGAGAAATCGATTGCATTACATTCTTGCCATTTTATAATCTTCGCTTACCTCACACTATCTAAATTGTAATAATCACTTTCACTCTCTCTAATCACGCTATATAAGAAACAGTATTTATTCAATTTATTATAACGAGCATTGGAAAACTTTAGACAAAAAAATAATTATGCAAAATAATTTCAATTTATTACACGTTATAATTATTAGTAATCAATTCTATACGAGAACATGAATTAAATTTTTAAAAAACCTATAAAATATTATAATATAAAATTGATTAAAATAATTTATTAATTTAATAAAAATAATTAAAAAATAAAAAATATTTCTCTAAAAAAATTTCGAATTTTTAGTTTAAATATTTTTAGCCTATAATAAAAAAATCTGATAAGAATATTTATTCGTAATGAAAATTTCGCTATTAATTAAAAAGATCATATTTTGAAAAGTTATCTTGCAAATCTGTGATAAAAATGCATAAGAAAACTAAAGTATGAGGTCAAAAAGAAAGAACAGGAAAAAAGTTCGAAAAGTTGGAAAATTTTAACCAGTCAATCCGCTATCTTTCTTTTTTTCCTTCTGTTCTCAATCTTATCTTTTATCGCTCCTGTATTTTTCTTTCTATCATTCTATCTTTTTCTAGATATAATCTAAATCCTTGCGCTTTCTCTTTTGGCGATGTCTAAACTAAAAAGTTTTGGTCGAACTACAACCCTACTATTCCTATCAGTAAAATGCGATTTTACTTATTCGTTTCTTCTCAAAGTCGGCAGTGGATAGAAGATATTAGAGGAATACAACGTTGACATTTTTTTTCAACATCAGACATTTGAAAAAGAGACGTCGAACGCTATTGAGATCAATTGCATTTATTAATTATATTAATTTTCAGTTTCGGCAAACGATATTATAACGGCGTATAATTAAACGATTTTATATCATTTAGTTTATTTTTTTCAGAAAACAAATTCATAAATGATGTACAATTTTTAATTGATTTTTATCGCATACTTTTCTTACTTTTTATCATTTAGTAGTGTATTCATTATATTCCTTGAAAATTTATGAATAAAAATATAAAGCTTAAAATCAAATGATAAAATAACGAAATATTACATGCTGTCAAAAATCAAAACTTTTTTATTTTCCAAAGTATTTAGATTGACAACCGTCTTTTGTTCACATTAAAAGATTAAATTTTTATTTAAAAAATTCTAGTTCCTCAAATTATTGACTATCACAACATGTCCGTATCAAATATTATGGAACGCTATAGTCCGTGTTATATATTAGTAAAGGGTTATATACTACTATGTCGAAAAATGCAACAAAGTTACTCTGTGGAGCCAATTAACGTGAATTATTGTCCTGTCACTGACCAAAATGTTATTAAACAAAAGAGAGATCGATGAAAGAGAAAATTACTTGCAACGAGAATGTCGAGCGATGATAAAATTTGATTCCGTGTCAAAGGAGAAATCGATTTTTGGGAAGTGGCATTTTCCTGATAGGATGGAATAATTTCGCCTTCATAAGGTAAATAGTAATATCAGTGATAAGATGAAATTCTTTTCAGCTATGAAAGTATATTAAGTTTAGAGAAGCATATCGAGACATGAAAAATATGTGAGGTTTCGTAAAGCGATCGCATTGCATTTATGTTCCAAAATTATATTGTTTCTTTCCTATCTCAAATAATTTCAATTGTAGGAAAAAAATTGCATAACAATTGGATATCATTTCAATTGTAAATTATACGACAAATTTAAATCCAATCTTCCTTTCAGTGAAAATTCTGAGATTAATTATCATATATTTTATGAAATTATTATACATACAAGTATAGCATCAAGCGTAGAATATGTTCAATTGTTTTAAAATTCGCGTGCGACAATAACAAAGTATGAAATAGTGATAAAAAAATTTGACGTTTAGATCTAATAATTCGATAGATTTAATAATCAGGTATACCGCTTACTTTTATTACACAATAAAAATTATATCTGTCTACCTGTTATACAATATTTTCGTCATTATTGAAACATCTGTTGTAAAAGAGATCAATTGATATTCATAAAAAGTAATGTATGTTTTATTAATTGTAATACAGTATCATAATTTATTTTATTTTTTATTATTTTTTTATTTATTTTTATTTATTTATTTTTTATTGTACCATGATTTTATATCCTATTTTCGTATAATTAACAGTAGAATAACTGAATATAATTAAATTGATTAAAATTAATTAAATTGTTTGAAAAGACAAAATTAAATAAATCTAAATTATACATGTGTGTGTATTTATCAAACATTAGAAATAAAATCTTTCTCGCTAATTAATTTATATTTCCATGAATAAAATAGTTGGAAGCACTTTCGACCATTATAAAAAATTGTAAAAATAAAATAAATTCCATGCTATTTTAATAATAACATATCGCAAAGATGACGCGTGATATTTTTCAGAATATATCACTACAAAAAATTAAATAAAAATTTAACAAGTTTAAGCGTGGAATTCAAGCACGGATTATTGTTTGTCACACGCAACAATAAAATCCAATTACAATTTTTTCCCCGGTCCCCTTCGTTCGATCGTTTGATCTCGAAGTAGCATGAAAACTCATAAGAGACAAAAGCCGCGTTTATCTCCGCTTCGAGTATTCACTTAATGTGGTATAGTCACTTCTTTACCCCTCAAGTAGCAAGGGTGCAGGCAAATTGTAAATACGAGAACTTGATGTTCTTTTGCGTGCTCGTCTTTTCACCGACACAGAAGCGTATAAAACGAAATATATCTCGAGTGCTCATGTAGTAGAAAATGCACTCTCTTGTTGAGTATAGTAAATATGGCATGTCGCGAAGAGTTATAAAAGACTGATATTATTCATCCATGTTTAAAATTTCGTTAAAAATAGTAATTGATAATATAAAAATATCAACTTCATACGAAAAAGTAAAAAATACAGCTATCCTTAAAAATATAAAATTTAATCAAAACAATATAACGTATAAAAAAATTCTTTACTAAAGACGATATTTTAAAAAGAATTTTTGCAATCCATATTTTGAAAAAACTAGCACTTTTCTATATTTTTTAAGTCTTTTCTAACTTCTTAGATATAAAAACAAATATATTAGTATTATACATATAAATGTTGAGTTTTTTCGACAAATTCTAATAATTCTCCTTGAAATACACAGTTGAAATACACAGTTTACTGTGTATTTCAAGAGTTCGTTAGGTTTAATAAACCTAACAAATAAAAAAACTTTAAAGTACCTGTTTCAAATTTAGCAATCACAAAAACACCGAATCGTTATAAAAAGCGCGTAATCATAATCTTTTCATTATGTTCACTCGCCAATGACGCAACTATCGGATTTTCGCGTTCAGGTTTTACCTAGTATTACACACCAACTGCGGTCTCTCCGGCAGACGATTTGAATTACAAAGCTAATAAACTCTGCTTATAGGTTCCAGGACAGTGCGTACCATCGTTAAAGTGAACAACATCGGTTCATAGTTAAAATCTGGGGTGAGAAAGCCACCGTAATGGCAAACCCCGCCGTACAGCTGTTCGGATCAGGGTCCGTTATAATAGCGATAAATTAATAACGGCCTATAACACATTTAACGCGGACGAAATGAGCGCGCGTAGCTAGATATCCGCGGTCGTAGTTTGAACAAGCGCGGCTCCGTTTAACGGCTCGTATTTCTTGTCCAGGCCGGACAAGTTTTAACTAGTTTTAAAGTCCCGGACAGTTACTGTCCGCCAGAATTTCGACTATCACGTTTATACGAAAACTGATATGTACAGCTCGTCTATCAGACTAAATGCGGCATCACATTAAAACGGGAGATAAACCCAGCCACGATGCGATAAGTGAAGCTTTTTTGGAGCAAATCATCACATTGCGTAACAGAGATATTTAAATTTAATGAAATGTTAATAATGTCCGATTCTCTATTTCCGAGATTAATATTCGTAATAATTACAGAAAAAAAAGTATCAACATCAATTAATTAATTAATTAAATTGAATATATGTAATTAAAAATACAAAATATCTCCAAAATATAATTCTGTTTAGTTATTGAGATGTTAAAATATCCAACATAGCAAATAAAATATCAATATTCCAGAATGATTAAATATTAAATGAAAAAAATAACAATATTGTCAACCTCATGAACAGAAGAAATAAAAGAAAGTTTTTTTCTCATAAAAATGAAATTTTACAATCCGTTTGACATTTTAACAGATTCAACAAAATTTATTTTCTATCGGGTAATTACTGTTATTCTTTAACAATTATTATTTTGCTTAGTATTACTTTGATTGTATTGTCAGCAAAGTCTAAAAATGGAATGTTTCTATGCAACTCAAATAGATTTAAAATAACAACAGCAACAAAAGGTTCAAGTAAAGAATTTCAGATATTTTCAAAATTTTTCAGATGTACGCTCAAAATGATAAAAAGAACAATTCTTTCTCTTTTAAAAAAGAAAAAGCTCGGCAAGGATCTTTTCATCATTAGATAAAATAACAGAGGTCCAAAATAAGTGAAAGATCTCTAGCTCAAAAACAAAAGCGCGATAAAAAGTACTGTGGATTCTAACTAAAAAGAAATTGACGAATTCTCGAGAAAAAGTTACCTTCCAATTTAAAAAAATTACTTTTATTTATCCTGGTTGGAAAATACTCATTTCGTGAGAATTTTTCTATTCTCCGATATGACAGACAACGAAGAAAAGAGTTATATAAAAAGCAGACAAATCTTTCTACGGTCGCTCAGTTTATAATTGAAACGAATTTCATTGCGATTATTCTCTCTTCATAAATCATTCTCCTATCATATCTAACTAATTTTATCTAGGTAACGTCGATTTTCTATTTCGATTTAATTCTGATTTTATATCATCGGCTCGGTTTAATTATTTGAAATTCATTACATTTGTGTAAATATTAAATATAATTAAATAATTGAATATATGAAACTTATTGAATAATTAAAAATTTATGTAGAGTATTATAACTATTGTTAAAATTCTTATAAATTAACTTAAGTAGAAAAAAGCGAAGAAATGTGTATTTCGGGTATAAAAAATCCGTAAAAATCTATCAAAATGAATAACTATAAATGTAACAAAAATAGAAAAAATAAATTTTAGAAGTAAATTAAACTGTATTGCAGTTTAAAAATTTTCAAATAATAATCTGAGATTAAAAAATTATAACTATAATACTCTACAAAAATTTATTAAGATCCAATTAACAAATTCTAATATATTTATAACTGTTCTTGCATAATATAATATTTAAAAAAATTATAAAACTCTTTAAAGAAATTTCTGAAGATTATGTAAAGTTGTAGATAAAGATTTATATTGATTTGATAAAATTAAATTGAAAAATAATAAAATCATAATTAAAAAGAATAAATAAAAACTATTTTTTTTTTGTACGTTGGATGTCAAGTTTATGGCGACTAAATATCTAGATTTATTATTATCATCAATTCGAATTTCTTACATGCTTAAATAAAAACAGGGTATTCCCTAGTCTTTTCCAGAAGCATATAAATAGTGTAACAATCGCTTTACCGGCCGCTAATCATAGTGGTTGCACATACTCGATGATACATGCAATATACACTAATATTAACTTGAGTGCTCGATAAGTCATAGTGTTGCAATTTTTTCAAGGACTGACCAATGTAGCTGATAATTATGAGTAATTAAAGAGAACTTCAATATAGTAAGAGCTTCAATATAGTAAAAGCTTATCAAAATATTAAAAAAAAAGATTTATCGTTATCTGTTAAAGTATGCAAAAGTACACTTCTCAGAAATATGAATTCGATGAAAACGATGTTATCTCAGTATGTATTTTTAAATTAATAAATTAAGATAAAATATACCAAAACACGAACGACAGCATAAAATAAATATATATGTCAAATGAAGGTTTATTAATTTAAAAAATCAATAATGAATAAAGATTATTACGAGTATCTGTAAAACAAAGTAATTGTACGTAATTAAACAATACGTTTTTCAGTATCCATTATTTCTTCGAAATTTCCTCTGTTTTCGCGGATCATTCTGTTTACGGATGTTTAATGCATAATTATACAAGCATTTTGCATAATCAGCGGTACATGTTTACATTTATCTTGAAAAATATTTGGCGTGTGTAAATTACTCTCGGAAAATTACAAAGTTCACGAAAAGCAACGAGAGATCGATATGCCAAGCCAGAAGTGCGTCCAATGTGTATGTGTATTCGTTCTATTAACGAGGCGTTTATAAACGTACGGTCGCGATCATTCGGCGTTTCGCAAGTGATTGTAGCCGTTTGCAAAATTAAATCGGTAAACATTCGAGGCCACTTCAGCGCGTAACGGAACAGCTGACACACACGGAAAACCCGTGAGTTCCCATATTCCGCAAGAGGGATCAATACGGCTAAAATTTCGCAATTCTGTAAATTCTCGTTTTAAAATTCTGTTTATCGCATTACAGTTTCGAACACGATTTCACTTTACGGCGGTATTCTGCAAAAGCATGGTTTACGCATGAGTATCGTTTGCCTGTCGATGCAGTAGCAAGTCATCCGTGTATTAGTAGTGGAAAAAAAAAGAGAAATAAGAAAATAAAAATGGAAGGAACGCGATCGAACGAATTATTTAAATAGCGTGAATTTTCCACGGACTAAATTGAACGTTTTGAACGGAAGAGTTTGTGCGTTGGCGAAATATACGCGTGTATGTGCGCTTATCTCCCCTTAGTTGCACATCCTGTTGTTACTCGATCTTAAAAATCGTCAGTATCAGTGCGCATAATTACAAACCGGGCTTTGTCGTGCTTCCGCCGCTACACAATTAGAAATAAAAATAGAATGCGGAATGCAGAAGCGTGAATATCAGTTAATTATTAGGAAAATTACACGACAGTCAAGCATTTTGAAATATAAAGTTTCAGGTATTAGCAATAATCATTAATGAGGTATTAATTAATATATAAAATAATTCTCATCTAAATAATATCATGACGATTAAAACTAGATATTGTATCACTTAATTTTTTGTTCGGCAGTTTATCTATTCATTTTTTTAGTGTATAAACTTGTTACGTTAATTGATTACAAAACAAGGAATATAACATATGTTTATCCTTTTACCTCCCAAGATGCAGAATAACCGATTCTATTTTCAAGATAAAATCACCCATTATCAAGATTAACGAAAACGAAAATAAAATCGCAAACATAATGTAAACATACAAATGTAAATATAAGAAATCAGAAAGTTTTCGCACAAGAGTTTTCTCGATGATCTAAAATTCGGGATATTCTCAACTCGACTGCTTTATCGCGAGACATTTCGGTGGAACGTAGTGCTTTACAAATTGGAGTCCACCGATTGTGCTCGATTGAAGAAGAAACGACGTGGAAACCAAAGATAGCGAGTTCGATTTTCCGTCGCGAGCTATTTAGGCAGAAAGGAGATTGTCGCGGAGGTTAATTTCCGTCTGTAACAACTGTGACAACGAAGTCTACATCGCGGCCTTCATGGTCACTGAAACAGAGGCGCACGTCACCAAGACTTACGTCAGCGATCGGCTGTTTCTTGAGGAAAGTCAAGTCAGTTATAACCAGGATTGGATCGTTATCGCGTCTGATAGGCAATACGAATGTAGCGAGTTGTAATTTCTTGATACGAAAAGCTCTTATACTGTCATCGATTCAAAGTTCGATTATTACAAGAATTTTATAACAGAGGTAAATCTAATAGTTCAGTTTCTTTTAAAAACATTTAAAAAATTAGTGCGTACGCATATATTAAATATAATTTTACAATGGAGAGGGACTTTGGCTAAAACTTTAATTCCTTTCAGAAATAATATTAGTTAAAAATCTGCATATTTCGTATATAAATTTTATTCCATGTCTGTAAATTTTATTTTTAAAAAATATATTTTTTTCGCATTCACTCGTACATGAACGCAAAATAAGTAAGTAAAGTAAAGTAAAGCAAGCGAAATTATCACATGCTTTCTGCGCGTGAGCTGATGTTTGATCAAGTGCTAAAATGAGATCACCTCTACTTCGCAAGAACATGTAAATCGAAATCTAAAAATACTCTCTCTCGTGAATGGAGTTATATAATTTCCCGAATAAATTAGAATTCGGGAATGATTACACAGCGGATCAACGGAATGCGCTATATAGACCTCCCTGGCGATAGTGCGTCTCGTGATAAAAAAAAAAGAGTGTGATGAAACGGTATGAACGAGCAGCGGGGAATTTTTCCATTGTGATCGTAGAAGCCATGAAAAATATAGCAATGGATTCGATGTCCGTTTCGAAATCGACATGTTTCCTCTGAATCGCGAAAAATGATGAAAAATCAAATGCCCCTAAAAATCAATTCTGTGTTCTTCAAGAAAAAAAATGGAAAAAAATAGGCCTCAGCCTTTTCGTTGTATCAATGAAAACGATGAGAGTGCCAATCGCATTTGCTTGGAATGAAAATCGTATCGACAAACGGAACTAAATGAGATAATAGAGTTCCATGAGGATTTCAATTTAGGAGTTTATACTATTTAACTCAGAGCAAAATATAGGTATTATATCATCCTACATGAAATCAATCGGTTGGAAATGTATTGAGTTCACTCTCCACCAATTTCGATTTCAAACGTTATCATACAGTATGAAAGTTTCCTTTGAAGTTTCGTACGATACCGAAGCGAGAGGAATAAGTCTCTATACATCTCTCAATTTCAAGATAAAAATATCAAAATATTGAAGATTATAAAACTTTTTAAAATATCCTTCAATGAGGATACCGTTTCTCTTTAAAATGGTTCAATTGGAAATGAAGCTAATATCGGTGAACAAATTCAACGTATTTGCAGATCGTTAATTGCATATTTAAACCGTACAATGTAGCATATGTTTCTTCTTTAAATATTAATTCGCATATTCAATTTATGAGAGAGATCAATTGGAGCGATCTCTGCACTTCTTAACTTCACGAATGAATGATGAAATAGAATTTAATTAAAGTCAAAGCGGTTTTCCTCACCACAATGTCGAATTATTCTACACGAGAACAGAATTCTCTATTTCTCGAATTTACATTCAAATTTACTGCAGCTGATAATGTCAAGTGGATAAACTTGTAATTTTAACCTGAATGTTGTATACTAATCGAGCCGCCAGAACTAGATGGCGTAGATCGTTTATTGCCTGGAAGAACGTGCTATTAAATCTCATCATGCCTCATCTCAAACGCATTGTATAATTTACCTTCGCGATGATATCATCCTTGTTTATTTCACCGCATGTCTTCCAGCACTTGGATTTTCAACGATTCAATTAACAATTAAATATTCAATGCTGTTACTTTTTAATTTAATTTAAATTAAACGCCATTCCGTTAATTTACAATCTAAAGGAAAGAAACGCATTACGTAAGCCAAAATGTATTTGAATCAATTAATCTCGTTTTAATAATACTCATTATTCCATCTCATAAACGTTTCCATTTTATTACAGCCGATTAATTAAACGCTATCAATATCACGTAAAACAGCTGTATCGGCAGACGTTCTTTTCAGGCAAAAACATAAAAACCTTATTTGCGCTACGGTCGTGCAAAAGGTAATTTTCCGCGATTGTCCAGAAGCGCACGCGATCGCGATAACGATATTAAAAAAAAGAGAGAGAAAGTCCCAGTCCCAATCGGTGGGGTCTGGGTCTCGTGATGCTGACCTTGCCCAAATAGCGAAATCCATAGTCCTCCGCAACTCGCCTGGCCACTTCCTCTCCTCCGTCGATGTGTGCCGCCCACTGGTTGGTGTACGCGCGCGCTCGACCGCCGAGAGTCAGCAGGGCCACGACCGCCAGTCCGAAAATCCGCCGCGTGCACATGATAGCTCCTCCGCTGCGCCGACGACGACGATCGCCACCGGCTGCTCCAGTTTAGCCACCCCCGCGGGCCACCGTTATCATCCACTACTATATATATATATATATCCACCACCAACACCACCGCCACCGTCGCCACCGCTTCCACCGCTTGCCAGGGTAGCAGCAACACGATGGTAACACTGCGCCACCACGACAAACACCACGGTCGTCACGACGCACCACGGTTGCCGAAACGGAAAAGAAGGGTCCACAGCCTTTAAAAGGACTACCTTATTCACGACTTTTCTCTCTTTCCCTCTCTCTCTCTCTCTCTCTCCTCTTCCTTTTTCTTTCTCTTCTGGTCCCTGCTGCGATTCTTCTCGGCCGATCCTTCCGTGCCTTCTCGGTGGGGGCTCTCCTTTACAAGCCACTCACGTGTACACGCGGACGACGATCCAGGAAAACGCGATCACTCACATACACATCCACACACGCGCGCGCGTCTCGCAGGCACCCACGCGCGTCTCGCACCTGCGAACCAACCGCTTGCGAACGACTGAATCGCCGACGGCGCGTGTCACTCGTTTTAAGTACCGAACCTCCACCACGCCGCTTTGTCAGCCGTTGACTCCTCGTCGGTATCGTCGACGTCGCCGTGACGTCGTCGCCGCCACTGCCGCCGCCGCCTTCGGTCAACGGGCAGGAGCAGCAGCGGGAAGAGAAAGAGGCAGTCGTCAAGTCATGTGGCCGTCGACGAGTGGGGAAAACGGAATGATTCTCGCGATGACAGCGTCGCGAGCGCGACCACAAACGCGGATGTCCGCCGTGGTGCGCGATCACTGCGGCGATCGCGGGTGACCTTCCCGATACGCGGATATTCACGCCGCGCGGACATCCAACGCGACCTTGCCTCACGCCTACTGCACGCTGAGACTCGTACGCGGGGGGTCTCAGGGAGACCAGAGACTTGTCATCGCTTTCTCTCGCAGTAGCTCCTCTATTATTCAGTTTATTCAAAGTTGCCGAGTTACCATCCAGACTCTGTTAGTCTCTGTTTCGTCTAATCCCTCCGTTTAAATAATAAAAAAAAATCTCACGTCCGATTTGATCTTGATCTTCGTCTTGATTTTCGTCCATCGACTTTCATAGCCATATCCGCTATTTTCATATCTTCATTTCTTCTCGAAGTGACCGTTTTGCAATTGGATCTCTTGTGTTTTTCGATCGTCTCTTCTCTCGTTTCCTTCGCTCGAGTGTAGCAGAAAAAGTGGGCACTTGGACGTGGAATTTTTCGCCGACACGTCTCAATGACTCGCACGACGTCGTCAGCGTTCCGTTCTCCACGCGTCTATCATACCTCCAGAATTCCTCCTCTTACGCCCTTTTCTTCGCGTGTCAGCAAAGCATCTGGTCAGATCCTCCCTCCGCGCATCTCAATCGTTCGCCCTACGTCCCGTCAGGTATACGGATCCGTCGTTACAAAAATGCCCTCATGATCTTGACATCCTCTCGCGCAGCCTCTCTTATCGAGCGCGTCAACAAGACGATGCCTCGAGAGACGTCCAACTCCATGAAACTTCTCTCCGTTCCTTGACTCCTTCGAAGAGAGAAACAAAATTCTCGATTTTGTTTTGTCGTGCTCTTCGAGTTTGGTGCGACGATGCTCGGTCACGAAGAAGTGAATGGCCAACCACTCGAACGAGGTCACGGCGCGTAGCTGACCGAGAGGTCGATCACGTCATCGCGCACCGCATCGTTCCCTTGGGCGCACCGCAGGAGACGAACGACGGAGATGCACCGCCAAGGTCCTGGAGTTAGATGGCAGATACCTCTTCGCTTTAGAACGGGTCTCGAGCTGCAAACGATGTTAAGAGAAATTGATTAGTCGAACTTTCCGGCAAAAATTTTCAACTGGTTTTTGGATACTTGAACTTGTTAAACAGCAGTTAAACTACGAAATACTTAAAGTACTTGATAATCACGAAAATTAATTTCAAAGCAAGTTCTGCTACACGGTGCAGTACACATTATGTGCTTGCTAAAAATCTGAGTTGGTCAGGTTTGATTTATGAATTTTTACATCAACTCCAAGTGTTGAACTTTAAAATTTACAAACTGCAGGAAAATTAGTTTCTAGGACGAGGCAGGCAACGGGTTAAAAACAGTTTAAAGTAAACATATGCGAATACATAATACATAAAAAGACTGAATGTATATGTATATCTTAAGACATTATCTATAGGTATGTATCTCTTGACATTTCGTAACATCATTCTCCATCGTTAACGATGCGTCACATCGTCAAGGACTCACGCTTTGTATCAGCGTCACGTTTCAGGAACATTCGGCCGTCAGCATTCTCATATCGGAAAAAAAAAAAAAATTTAGCCCAGCAAAATCCACATCGGTTTAGTGATTACGGCATGATGGAAATAGTTTCGGCTCGTCGAAATTGCATTCGCCACATAACGTGACTCGATTTTCCATTATGGATTAGAGCTAATTTTACAATCGCTCGGTAATTTCGCGTTGCAGGAACGAAATCGCAATCGGAAACAAGTGCAGCGTTGTTACGTGATTTTCGATGAGATCCGTCACTAACGTGGCATACCATCGAATTAATCGTCGTGATTCGTACGAAGCTCTTACGAAATTCTCGTTACGCTACATAATTCATGCACTCGATGCTATCCGTCAATTGTGAACATTAAGTCGAAAACAGAAAGTTGCGTTTCAAATGCATTAAAAATTATCATTTGAGATTATTTTCTGCAATTATTGTCGTCACACGGTGATCGCGTCGTAAAATAAGATTTATTTCCTATTTATACAACAACGCATTTTATTAACGCATTAATTTATTATCGCTCCTCGGTTATTATTAGATTACACGCTGTATATGTACACTTATGTATTTTTATATAAATAAATATATAATTATAAATATAAATTTTCTTTAATTATGTAACATCATAGAAATATATTTTCCAATTTTAACAGTAATTTAAAATATAAAAAATATTATATCGCTTCATTACGTGTCTAACAAAATTAAAATATTTAATTTCAAATCTTATTTTATATATACACGTGATTTTATAACATAATTACATTTTATTTTATTTTTCTCATGTTATCTCAAAGATAAGGAATTAAAAAAAATAAGATAATGATATTACGAAACAATTTGTGATTATTACAACACTGCAAATTGTAATTCTCATTGCGAATATTATTTTATAAGATTCTAACGCAATTCATAAAACCTATCTCAATCTACTTAAAGAAATGGGACTCATACTCGGATAACGTCTCTATGGTCTCTCGCGCGTGTTATTAGCGCGCTATAAATCTCCATAGTGAAATGAAGTGCTGCAAGTTCACATTATCGTCACGTTCAAAGGACTTTTCGAATGAGTCAGCCCTCGGAAAAAGGACTCTACATTGGTCGGTCCGGACGGTTGCAACCCGCAGGAACATACAACTCGCGCCGCGAGGAAATTGCATTCGCGAGTTGGTCTTCCACCAACCTCGTTTCTCTCTTCTCTTTCCCCTTCGTCCCGCCAGAGTCGTGATAAAGAGAGAATAGAAAAGGGTTGCTAGAGAGGTGAATTAAATTTAAGCCAACTCGCGTCCTATCCAACTACCCCCGTCCTCATCTCTGACACCATCTTTTCCCTTCTTTCACAATCCTCTCGCACTTTGTGTCGGGCTTCTCTTTGTCGTTCTATTCTCTTCATAGCTGAGCCGACGCGACCGACCAACCGAGACGGCAGCAACTGGCCCTCTTTTTAATTTCGAGATAAAAGAGGGCAAAACTGCCATTCGAGGGAAGCTGAATAGAGGGGGTAATGGTAGGTCAATCAAGTCGAGTTATAAGTCTCGTCGGAGAGAAAGAGTATCCTTTTAAAATGGATTCAATCTCTTGACTAAAATGCTGCTGAAACTAAAACGGACGAGACACTGCGAGATCTCTCGTCAGGTATATAATAATCGCCTTCGCACTGGAAAATGATCTCCACGAACCCATTTTAGATGCCGTAAAGTACCTAAGCTCTACCTGACTGCCAGTCTCGGTCTTGAAGACGATGACTCGCGGTGGTCTTATTCTAGAGGCAGAGAGCCGGGAAATCGATGAGAATGAATGGATAAGGATCTTACTTTAACAGAGTTTTAATTTGAAGTTTACTTAAACATTTAAGCTTGAAAATTTAATCTGAATCAAATTTTCACCGGAAAAATATGCACAGAATTGAGGAATTAGCAGAGATTAGCGAACAAGTTTTACAGCATGAAATATTACGTATATTAATTGTCTCTCTTTTCCGCTAATCTTTATGTCGATAGATTTACTCGTAATATTTAATTAAATTTCTCATTTTATAAAAATGTCAGTTGTAATAATTCTTTTTAATCATACAAATCATGTTTAAAGTTAAAAAGCTAGAATATTATTAGTAATTTAGTATATTAATTTAACTATCATTATTAATAAAAATATATATTTAGTTACGAAAGCAATATACAAATTTTTGAGTTTTAATTTAAGCCTATAAAACTATTTTTATTGTATTTAATATTTTAATTATACTTATATTTTATAGTTATAGAAATTGTAATGTTACAAGGATCGAATCTGTAACGCAGTCGATTGTGCGATGTAACAAGGAGTAATGAAGATATACTGTATGATTCGAAAGTTGGACGGTTGGTTTCAAACAAAAACGAACGATGCGGGAGTTCCCTGAGCTTGAAGTTAAGTATTTATTTGGAAGAGTGGCGTGTATTAATATGTGTTAATACACTCTAACCATTACGTTCTCCAGTTCATTTCAATTAAAATTTTATCGACAATTTTATACGAGTCGCAATTTAATATGTACCGCACATTATAAAAACATAAACGATGGAAAATAATATAATCATTCCGAATAACGATTAATAATAAAGATAACCAATCCTCGGTAACTTTGTGACAAGAGTAAAATATTTAAAACGAATTTTTCCACATTTCGAAACTCAAGAGGATTAATAGCTCTCGCGAATCCTTCTATTTTTTATGAGAACACGTACCGTGTGATATCGCGTTATCGCGTTTATTTCGCATTGAATTTTGTTTTTTTCATATTGCTCGACATGATGCAAAATTAAATGTGTTTTACAACGACTAGCTAATAGAAGCAAAGCGAAAATTTGCGGATACGTTAAAATAATAAAAAAATATAACCGTTCGAAAAATAGTAGGTCGCCTACAAATTATTAATGAAAAATAATGGAGATATGCGAATGGAGTGAAGAATACATTTTCCAGAGGACAGTACGAAACGTATCTATTTTTAAATACGTGTATTTGCGACGCTTTGTTAAAGGAATAATATCGAGATAAATCCACCTTCAGTATGCGAAAGCGTATCTCGTTACAGATTTTAGTTCTCGAAATAGCGAAGCAGTATCTCTGATATGCATCTCGGTATTACTGCAAGCGGTTCTATATCGTAAAGCGAAACGGCCGTTCTATCACAGACGATATTACTGTGCGTAACTTCGCCCGTCTTCATCGATAATGTATCACGAATATGAAAATGAAGCGACATTGTTGGAGACAAACTGTCTGATGTGAATTCCGCGTGACGTAAAACGTCGCGAGAAGATTTATATGTAAATAGTTACTTTATTAATTTATTTTGGGACGATATCGATAGAGATCACATCAAACGCGCGCACATTCTGTTAAAGATTTCTTGATTTTAATGTGTGACTGTCATTAAAAGTTCATCAAAATTTAAAGCTCAGGTTGAGTGAGATCTCATCGGGAAAATAAATTGCGATTCGCCGAGATGGAACAATCCCGTTGAAACGGAGCCGATGCCAAGGTCGTTTCTTGTAACAGGAAACTGGGGTCAGAGACTGCAAAGGTACTTTGATATGACCATAGTTTATCGTAACCAGGAAATGCTCGGCAGGCAAGAACCGACTGATTCGAACTTTTCGTGGTAGATTCAAACTTAAGATAAGATACTGAATACACCGGGATGTTTCACGATATGGAACTGCGAATTTTCTGATACACAATTTTATCCATAATAAAATTCAAATCTGAAGCCAACTACAGAATTTTAACCAATTTTAGCCTTCTAGTATATTAAGTTCCAATATTGTAAATCGATAGTAGGAATATATACGCACAGCACGTATATATATATATTCCTATTATCGATTTACAATATTATATATTTTGTTGATTTATAATGTTATACATATATACATACATCCTACGGCGATATCAAATGGATTTTAATGGAATTCTAATCTGAGATTTAGTTGCGAGACGTTTAATACATCTTCAAAGAGTTCCTGCTACATATGAGATTCATCTGAGAATACGTCTGTGATACATTTGCTACATATTTAACGAAACGTTCTGGATATTACCAATGCAATATCCAGAGATGCGAATAATCGCGGGGAGAGGGTTGCGTTCGGAAACGTTTAGCCTCGGCAAATGCAATCGAACGAGATTACTTACCCGCGATGGTATATGCCGTGAATTCGGAAAAATA
The DNA here is from genome assembly GCA_011636635.1 of Tetramorium simillimum. Taxonomy (NCBI): domain Eukaryota; kingdom Metazoa; phylum Arthropoda; class Insecta; order Hymenoptera; family Formicidae; genus Tetramorium; species Tetramorium simillimum. The sequence continues at coordinate 38,510 of VBVQ01001086.1, forward strand.
CACGCGCGACCGCGATTGGGATGCCCGCGTTTTGCAGGCGAATTTATTTTCTCTGGGGCCTCCGCGCGTTCGCGATCGGTAAACACCGCGTTGCAAATTAACATCGCTCCATGAAACTCGGGCGATTTGCACCCAACGTTCACCCTCGGGAGAAACGAAATATTTTTCGATGAGAGAACATTTAATTGAAACTAGTTGATACTCGAGCCGATGCTCACAAAATATGAGATATCTCAATATCTGATTTCAACCGCTACAGTTTCTGTGAAGAATGTCCTCGTTTAGAAAAAAGATATTTATTCTGTGCAGATTTTGTATATTACATAAATTAACAGAAAGAAATTAATTTCATATAGGAATTATTAAATGATAAAAAATAAGTATAAAACGACAAAGTATTGAAATAAAAATGTATTAAGATATCTCTTTCATAAGAATTACTCGTTCTATTTTTACTACTCATTAATTTTTTCTTTTTTTTTTATTTGTTTGTTATCTTTAAATTTTATATGTTTTGCTTTCAGAAAATATAACTCGCAATAGAAAATATTATTCTTTGCAATGTATTGATATTGTGACACATAGTAATAAAATACACTATATATACATAAAGTATTTATAACTGCAATACTGCAATATCAGCATTTCCCATTTTTACATTTCTTGTGTTTCTGCTGTTTGTAATAAATATCGTTTGTTCTAAATCAGTGAAAAATTTCGGATATTCCACATTTTATTATGGACGAAAAATATTTTAGGTAAATATATGTTTTATTTGTTACATTTTCACCAAAATAAAAATCGAAAATATAAAAAATTTAAAGTTCGAATTTCGTTAAAAACAAATAGAATATAAGAAGAGACTTGGCTGCGTTCTAACAAGCTACCACGATTTACCTTTCTTATTCATTATTCCGTTTAAGAGTTACAAGCGATACTAAATCCCTTTGAATATTAATTTGAGACACGTGAGTGGGAATACTAAGTATCTCCTGAACGTAACGGAGCTGCGTATTACAGGGAAAAGTAACGTACACAGTAATTAAGTCTAAAAGTAAACGATCATGTACGCGCGCGTTAGTTCAAAATTAATGCGGTTCCCGCGCGCGTGAAGGCCGACGCACGTGACGCGCGCGTCTCGTGACTCCGAAACGGAACGAGCGGGAGCGACGTAAACACATACACCGATTCAAAATAATTCCCACGATGCATGCTACGTGCGTCCCTGACCTTCGCGTTCCGCGACATCATGTAACTCCGCGGGCGTAATCGTTCCACTTTCGGGGAGGAGTTTCCCTATGAAAACTCTCAGGATCGCGTGAAGCGCGGCGAAATAGAGAGAGAAAGAGAGAAAGAGAGAGAGAGAGACCTTCCGCCGCTGAATTCACAGGCGTCACGGCCTCGGCGAGAGGCTCGCTACCTAACGGTATTCGCGTCTCGCTCGACGGCGACAGCCGGAGGAGAGAAACGATCACATGTCGCACTCGCGAACGGAGCGAGCGAGCGGAGCAACGTAACGCGCGCGTTTTCGCGCGCGCTATCGTAGCGGCCGTTAACAAACTCGACTTACCCTTCGCGCGCGGAATCGCCGAGTCGGCCGAGCAGTCCCTCTCGCTCCGGGTCCACGCCTCGCCTTCTCCGAAAGGAACGCGGAAGAACGGGGGGACGGCGTGTGATAGCGGGAAGCGGCCCGCTGCTTGCTGCTGCACTCAGCTGCACCTCCGAATATATTGGCGCGGTTCGCCGCGTCCTCGCGGTCCGCGTCAAGTCTGCACCGGCGACCCGCAGACTGTCGGACGACGACGTCGAGCCGCCGCCGCCGCCGCCGTCGTCGTCGTCGTCGTCGTCCTCCTCCTCCTCGTCCTCGTCGTCGTCGTCGTCGTCGTCGTCGTCGTCGCGCGCGCGCGCGAATAACCACACCGAGCGAGCGTACCGCCGCGATCCCACTCGTACGACGGAGCACGGATGACTGACTGGTAGACGGTTGGTCGGTCGGGTCGCTCCGCGCCTGTATCCCCTC